>CM050893.1:2536969-2671969 GCA_027726005.1 Juncus effusus | reverse complement strand
TCCTGATCAAGACAATATGGACGAGATATATTTGAATTACTTCTGAATTTGACTTTTGAGTTTGATTGTGTAGCATTGTAAATTCTTCTCATTGCACTCTTTCTAAAGATATGTGACATTTGAAAAATACCAAGTCCCAACATCTTCTTCGGATTATGTCTGTAACAAATATTGGCAAGTGGCAGGTGGCAGGTTATCTTATCTACCCCTTAACTCTGAAAACCGGTCCAGTGGCTGTTTTTATTTCTTTTAGTCTTTATGCTGGTTTCTTTTAGCTTTAATGAGGACATTTTCTTATTTCTCCACAAAAGTATTATTTAGGTCATTATGATATCATAAAGAATATAAATACAAAAATGATAATATCATATGGGAATATAAATACAAAAATTATAATATTATAGAGGATATAAATAAAAAAATCATGACATTATATGATTCAATGATAATGTATATGATTTTTTTTTAGACAAATAAGGAGGCAAAATATAATTTTGCTTAATATATATGGGCCATGGGTTTGATCAAATGGACCAAAATAAAGAATAAAGAAACAAAAGATAGAATTTGCTTTCTGTCATCACATTTATTATTGATCGGTTGACGGTTGGTCAATTAATTTTTAACCCAACATTTGCTTTTATTGAAAAAGACCATACTGCACTTACATTAAGTAATAAGTACAAGGGATATTAGTTGCATAGTTGATTTCCTTGTAATTCATGCTCAAGTCATGCATGTTGGATTACTAGAATGATAAGTGACTACATGGGATCATTTTCTGTTTGAAATATAGATTATTCAATTTGTTCATGTCATTGAAGTCCATTCTAGTGACTATATGGGGTCATTTTGTGTTTGAATTAGATTATTTAAATAGTTCATGTAACATATCATGTCATTGATTCATTGAAGTCCATTCTAGTTAACCCCACTTCTTAAATTTTTCATCCACTTTTGCATTATCGTTTCATATGTCAAGAATATGGTAAATGGTAAACCATAACAAAATTTGAACCATTCATCCATAAATGATGTATTGTGTTTTTTTTTACTTCTTTTTAGACATTTTATGTGTTCTTAATTCTGAGCTAACTTAGGACATTTTTACAATGATGGATGATCATCCCTATATCACCATTATGATTTGTTGGCATTTGCTAGTGTTAGACTGAATTCATCCAATTGATTATCATATTGCAAAAAGTCCAAATATTATGAATATTATGAGTTGATCTTGAGAGCAGATCATTTGGAGCACTATTCAAGTCATGTTTCTTATACAGCCGAGAAAATTATTTGTCTCACTTCCAATATTATTTGGTACTAATGAGATCCGAACTATCTTTATTCTATGATTTATTATAGTTTGCTCTCTACTGTCAAGTTACGAGCTCATTGTCTATTCGATCAGTTATTTTGATCCATACTTCAAATTAATCAATGACTTTGTAAATTATGATTTGTCATATGAATGAGACTTAAATTGTTAGTACTGAACTTCTGCTTTTGTTTCTCTCTCTCTCTAATATATATATATATATATATATATATATATATATATATATATATATATATATATATATATATATATATGACATATCTTCAATTCTATTGCACAGAAGTTAATATGATATAAATTAATCAATGACTTTGTAAATTATGATTTGTGATATGAATGTGACTTAAAGTGTTAGTACTGAACTTCTGCTTTTGTTTCTCTCTCTCTCTCTAATATATATATATATATATATATATATGACATATCTTCAATTCTATTGCACAGAAGTTAATATGATATAAACGTAAGTAAATGTCATAGATTCAGATAAGATTGCGTATCATGGAAATTTTCGCACATGGATTATTTTGATTGAAGGGTCGTTCCAGCTTTGTATTATTTAGTTTAGGAAAAAGATTTGGATCTCCCATCGTATTTACTTCCTATTGATTCTCAATAAAATGAGAGCCGAAATTGAGAATTTTCTCATACATTTGAATATTTTTTATTAGCTCATAGTGGATCTAATATATTTCAGCCCAAAGTTTTAACCGGCTCATATTGTTAGCTCCAAAACTCTCATATCTTTTAGCCCAATATTTCATAGTTTATTTTGGTTTCTATTTATACCTTTGTATTTACAAAAATATACCTTATATTCTAAACAATATATCTTTATATTCCAATAATATATCTTACCTTCTAAACATTATACCTTTATTATATTCACCGCAATATATTCTAAACAAGAGAATGAGAATGTTAAAATTGTTGACGGTACAAGTTTTATTATACAGATCTAGACGATTCGACTAATGAAGAGATCTTTCCGCCAAAAAGAGACAATATGCCTTTATATCACAATAATCTACCTTATATTATAAGCATTATACTTTTATATTACCAACAATATACCTTATATGAGAAATTTACTGGGAGACATAGAGAGCTACTAAAAAAATACTTATATGTTTAATTTCATAGGAGACATTTCGGGAGCTCCTAATCTTTTTAGCAAATTTGGTAGTTCCGAAAGTCTATTTAATTGAGAGTCTTCATGATTTCTAAATGACTTCCAATTTCTATGACACGTGGTGCGCTCTTATTGGTTGGGAGCCATGTAGCCACAATTTACGGGAGGTTAATAGTCGATCGCTTTAGATTATGTGTTATTCAGATTTTGGTTCAATTGTTCGGATTTAGATACTTGATTTTTCAATTTCCTTTTACGAAATGTCTATAAATGAATTCTCTCACTATTCGTTATTTCTGGGCTTCACGAATTTACGGAAGGCTTTCTGCTTCTGTTCAATGCTTTCGTTTTGATAATATTTAGTATCATTAAGTAACTTTTTAGAAATCATTATTTAATTTACTTGAAAAAAAAATAAATGCAAAAAAAATACTGTTATATTAAGCCTAGTGCCTACGACCGTGATTTGTCTTTGTCGTGCTATTTTAGAAGGATGGACTATTAATTACTTAATGCCAAATATACATTTCTACATGGAAATTTACATGAAGAAGTTCTCTGCAACAACTATTGGGTTTTATTAATACAGACCATCACCATCCTAATCATGTTTGTGGGCATGTAAAAGTCTTCGATGGGTTAAAAAGTAAAACATGGGCTCAAGGACTGGTTACAAACTCTATCTACTCTATTTTCTTAACCTTCTCATTTTGATCCTTTATTTATTAGAAAAGTTGGTTAGTGTACCACTTGGGTCCGTGCTGATGACCCTACAATTTAGCACAAAATTCATGATATGAATGACCCTGCTACAATTCAACACATCATTCATGATCCAACTTCTCAATTTTCTGTTAAAAATCAATATTAAAAGAAAATCTTTTAAAAATCTGATCCTTTATTTATTAGAAAAGTTGTCAGTGTACCACTTGGGTCCTTGCTGATGGCCCTACAATTTAGCACATATGAATGACCCTACTACAATTGAACACATCGTTATGATCCAACTTCTCAATTTTCTTTTAAAAATCAATATTAAAAGAAATTTTTTTAGAAATCTCGGCAAATTAGTAGAGGTGTGATAGAGATTTTTTATATAGATAATTACCATCTATCTTGTATCTTACGTTATGTATTTTTATTAGTAATTTTAGTATTTTACTTATGTTTTAGTTAAGAATTAAGTTATTGTTAATATTCACTTATATTTCAAAAAAAAGCGAAAAACAATGAAAAATAGCAAATTCTGCAGCATATTGGAGTAGAAGGCGACTTACCGTGATGCGGCAAATTCCCAGGAGGAACAACGGTAGTTCCAGCATCTATTCCCGCATCTTGGAGTCTCAAACCCGCACCCGCGCTACCCTCATCTTTGGTCACGAGTTGGAGCTGCAAACCTGCTGACAACTGTTGAGTATTTTGGGTGTAACTCACTCTCTGGACCTCGGGCCGGGACAAATGAATATGCATTGGAAAGCTAGGAGGAAGGCCCATAACTTTGTAGAAGGCCCAGAGAGCTGACTCAGAATTGACGATGACGTAATTTGCAAATCTTCACACCTGGTCATTTATGAAAACAACACCATGCACAAGGAAGCTTTTCGCCACCTCCTTTGAAGATTTAGCAAGAACAAGGAAGGAAATATATCTAGGACCAGATAGAAAATAATAAATGAAAAGAACTTTTCTTCGTCCAGAAGACATGCCATCTTTACCAGGGGTCCCTTTGTCTATATAAAGAGACCCCCATTGGAAGAGCAAATCAGCCAAGCCACCACAAACAATCTCTACTAAATAATTTAGGGCAGGCTCTGACTCGTCGCGGTCGCGAGTTAGTTAGAAGGAGGTCTATTCCAAGGCAGAAGGGGGGAGCGGCTACAATACTAGGATCTGACTACATCTTGGGTTTATTCTTTCTTTATCTTTTGATGTATTTCAAATTCTTTATTTTATCTTGTATCCATATGTGGTTTAACTAAACACCTAGGGAGTTAGATGTTAGTAGCCTAGTGAATCTTAATTTGGATTATCATTCTCTATCTTGTTTTGTGTTTCTTTGTTGTGATTTTGCTTGTGTAATATTAAACCTTACCTTGAGTGTGTAGCGCACCACAATTTTAGATACTTACGCAAGTAGACGAAGTACCAAGAACCAACAACAAGGCGAACCTTACGGGTTTCCGACTCCGGAGGATGAGTGACAGTGACCTTCGTGTAGAAGATAAGGTGAGAGCCTTTTGCGTCGCGATAAGGAAGTATGGTGATTCGTGAGGAACCGACTAATCGATCAAGTGGATCTATGGTGAAACCATCGATCGCTAGAACCTTTCGCGCCAGACCTCTCCATGATTCTTCATCGGCGGATTAGGGCTTCTTTATATTTTCTTTATTTAATTTTTTTGCACACTCAAACCAACAAATAGATAGGTTTGGATTACTTACTGAACTCTAGTCCAGTACTCCACCTTTGGTCTTCCTTTGGATCGACATCCCAGCTTACTACAAAGCAAGGTCGTGAGGGCGACCACGCAGTAAACTGAGGTCTATAAATTTGAATTGGGACCTAATTTAACCTATATATACCATCTTCTTCACCCTTTTCTGGTGTCATAGCCGGGAGAGGCACGGATATCGGAAGCCTAGTTTTTGGTACTGAGATCAAACCATTTTCTTTTTAATCTTAGATTTTTTTTTTATCGCATGAAGCGCTGCTGGACGATAAAACCTCGCGCTAAAATCTACGACATGAGAAGAAATATCCAGCCACCCTTCCACTAGTTACATCAAGACGACCCAAGCGTACAAAGAACCTAACCGTAGACGCAGCACAGTGAACAATGACAGGAAGCAATAAATCTAACCGTGACACGGAGTAACGAGCGAACACAGGACCAAGAAACGGAGGTACGGGTCCACAGATCTCACCAAACACACCTATACCACCCAATCTTGAAGACCCGATTCCACCCAATCCTAACCCGGACGTTCAACTAAACCCTTCGCGACATCCAATACGAAGGATGTTGCGCGACTATGCTTCACCAGGCGCGGTCATTCCACAATCTAGCATCCTGGCACCGATCGTAGAAGCTAACTCGTTTGATCTTAAGCCAGTACTCATCAGAAGATCCGAATCTGCATCTTTTAGTCATCCAAGAGTATTCCGATACCATGAAGCTAAACGGGGTTAGCCAAGATGCAATCAGAATAAGATTGTTTTCGTTTTCTCTGAGTGACAAGGCGAGTGCATGGCTATATTTTCTACCTGTAGGCTCCATCATCACTTGGGACTGACTAGCCAAGACGTTTCTCACTCGCTACTTTCCACAGAGCAAGACTATGCACCTGCGTAGTCAAATCATGAGTTTTGTTCAGAAACCAAAGGAGTCACTCTACGAGGCTTGAGAGCGTTACAAGGACATGATGAGGGCTTGCCGACATCATGGGTTATAATAATGGATCATTATTCATACCTTCTACTATGGTCTGAACGACGCATCGAGAGAAAATGTGGACACATCAATAGAAAGACAACTCATGACGAAAACCTCCGATGAAGATTTCTCGCTGTTCGACGGCATGTCTGAAAGTTATCAGGATTAGAACGAGCGACAACCGAAGACACGAGGGATCAATGTAGTCGATAGCACAACAATGCTGGAGGCGAAGTTACACGCGTTAAAAAAGATGATGGTTGTGCACATGCAAAAGAATCACAAGCCACTACAGTTAATGAGGTAAACAGTTCCAATTTTACATGTGTAGTATGTGGTCAGCTGAGACATAATGGTAACAACTGCTTATTATTACAAGATGAATATAAATAAGTAAATGCCGTTAACAACCTGTACACACCTCCATATAATCAGAACTGGAGAAATCCGAACCTGTTATATAAAATAATCAATTAATCTGTTAACCTCAAAACATCACACAAAATTAAGGGTACAACAATCAAAGACCTGGATTTTATTCTATACTAACTAATTTTATGGTAGAACAAAATAAAGTTATCGCTGAAGTTCTGGCCCAAGGCCAAGAATTGAATGATCAATTGCAGGAAATCGCAAGCAGGGTGAACTCTAGCCTCACAAAAGAAGGTGATGGAAACAGAAACGAAGCAACAGGCGAGCAGTTCATTCCAACAAGAGAAAAAGTTCCCAAGCAAAATCGAGAACCCACGCGAGCGAGTAAATGATATGATGACACTGAGGAATGAACACGACTATCAAAGACCCATGATGGAGGTGATTAAGACAAAGGAGCAACCGCAATCTTTGGTATTACCAATGCAACATGTGGCAATAGGTGATTATCACATGGACGCATGGCGCATGATCGACGACTACGGGCTTCCACAGCGCGCGATCTCTAATGCAAAGATGGTGCATGCCGACCACATGGATTTATGCAGCAACATCGACGAGAATGACATTCCAACTTGCCTTCAACACATGTTCCCTAACACGAGGAGAGTATACGCTGACCGCATAGATGCAGGGCGCGCGCTCTATGGGTATGAGATTCCACGTTGTCTCCAGTTCACGGTTTCTGATGCAAGAACGGTACAGCTGACTGCATAGTCAACGAGTACGGACCCCCGTCTTGTGTTCAACCCGCGATCTTCGACACAAAGAGGGAACAAGCCGAACTGACACAAGGAGGGTATTCGCGATGAGTGGAGAGACCAACCGAACATCGGTTGGCAAGACCAAAATGGCGCACCTAACCACACTCACAAGACCCTCAACTTTACCCAAAACCAAGACTTCTTTTCCGACAAAAACCATAACGACGACGACACCTCTTACAATTGACTTCGTAATTTATTGCAAAGTGGTACAACCCGGTCTATAGAAACGCAAAAGGAGAGACATAAGCTCCATGAAGAAGACAGGTATGAAGAAGTGGTGACAAAAGTAGGAGAGGAGGAAGGAGAACCGCGACCTGCAGTGCCACCGCAACCTGTAGTAGTGCCTCCGCAATACGCGCAACAGCTGGTTGATGCACCAACTATCGATGAGCCATGCGAACCGACTCCATCTCTCATGGTCTATATGACCGAAATCGAAACTTACATGCTGAAGACCCTTGTTCATCTGACGGTAAAAAATTTGGGCGACACTCGACAGAAACTTTCGAATTTTACCCTGACCGGACCAAGGTTTTCCGTGAGAAGAAGGTGAAAGGTGTTTTTTCTTGTGGCATGAGATTCCCGCGCAAATTCTATGGCACAAATTGGTTTGGGATTGCTAATGTCTACGATCCGTTTGATCAAGGTTAACACAAGAGAAGATGGTCAAGCACCTAAAACAAGCTCTTCTTGTGTTCTTTTATTTTAAAAAAAATTATGGGGGTACAGAACTTTCGTAGAAATGAGCGGCAAGAAGGGTGAAGAAGCGATAAGTCAGAAACCTGGCCACTTACCGCGGAAGGAGTACCACACACACGATCAAAATTTTGCACGTCCGGTGGGACGAGTACCTGAGACGCATTGACAACTACCGTGAGAGCGAAGCCTTCAACTTGGATCATGAGAGAAACGCAACACCATGGAGCAAGATTGAGCATATACATGGAGCGAAGGAGGATTACAAAGCTGGACCTCAACTAACTCCAAAAGTGCATGTATTTTTTGGAAGGTGGGGCGACAAGTTGCGAGACGATGAAAACTTGAACGTGTAGAAGGATCACGGATGTCACGTGCTATCAAGCTGACTACGCAGGCGTGGAAGAAGTATCGCAACTGCGATAACATCAGGCGTGAAAGAAGTACCGCAACCGCGGTAACTGCATTGTCAGAGACCGACTCGGATTCTGATATTTAGAAACATGATTTTGAAATGTCTGATACATATTTTGTTTTCCAATGGTAAAACGGTTTGGTCTATGATTATTTCTTTCAGGTAGAGTGAGGAAGGCAAAAAAAAAGGAAAAATGAAAATCACTCCATTATTTCTCAGCCGGTGGAGTCTCCTACCTTCTCCCTATCGTCCTCTTCTTCTCCAGCATGACGGGTCTGTTATATACCGTTTGTCTTAATTATATCATATCATATCTATATACTGTTTTCATCTGAATAATATATATTGTTTATCAGAATATATAATGATACGTATATTGTTTGTCTCAACTATATTTTTGATACATATATATACCGTTTGTCTGAATTATATCATATTTATATACTATTTTCATCTGAATAATATATATTGTTTATCAGAATATATAGTGATACATATATTCTTTGTCTGAAAATATATTTTTAATATATATATATATATATATATATATATATATATATATATACATACTCGCACTCCTATTTTTACCTCATCGTGTTGCCGTGGCTGCCTGCTGAGCTAGAAGGCGCCGAGTGGAGAAGCGTCGCGCTCCCGTCGTGCTTTGGCTCAACGTCACGTACAGGTCGCGAGTAATATCAGCACAAAAAAAAAAACTTCTCACCACCAATTACACAAAACTGTGTTTTGGGGGGGGGGGGGGCGGGGAGATTTTTTTTTGAAACTAAATTCACGAAATCACACAACACAATATAACGAAATTATCTCAATCATTCTTTAATATTCTTATAGTTCGGAACACAGTCCCTTTCTTGGTGGAGTTAATTCATGACTTGAGAATTCAAGGGCACCGACAGGTCCTCATGAACGAAATAAAACTCCACCTACATTGTCACTATCCTTAGTCCTTACCCCTTTATACAAATTTCTTCCTCCATTGTCTCCTATATTTAGGGCTCAAAGAAGATCCGTCCTAACAAAGGAAGAAAAACATAAGAGTGAGAGAGAGATATAGAGAGAATGGACTTGAAAGAGAATAACCTTGCATGGGATGAGGAACCGCCAGTGAGTCCCACAGGTCAGTACTTTAATAGTTCAGCCCTTTCGCTGGGTATATTGGTGGTTTTCGAGTCAGAAACGCCGATCGACGACTCGCCAACAATGGATACACTTGAGACCCTCTTCTTGCCTGTCAATTCGCGCTTCTCTTCTATCATGGTTTTATTTCTTACTTTTATTATTAGTTTCATTTTTTGGTACGTTTTGATATGTTTTTGTCTTAGTTTTTACTGTTCATCCGAACAGGATTTTTTACCTTCTTTGTTAGATTTGTTTAAAACTATTTTTCTTTGTTAGCATTTTATCTTAATATGACATACACAGTTCATGCGTAAATTTGCTCAAAACTTAACTGTTGTTCAGATTTAATGAAAATAATAATGAAATCAGATATATTTAGGTTAGTGGAAAAAATTTGGGGAAAAAATATATGACCGAGATTCGAGAAGTCTCACTACAACACAAATACATTTCAAAAAGTAAACTTTTTTTTTTTTTACTAGAAATGAAGAATTGGAGAGAGTTAGATGCAATCACATTTTTATTATGTAATACATTAAATTCCTATTTATGTATATTAAATTGCCAGTCCCTTGTGTCTATAGATCTGCCTGATTATAGTATCAGACAATTATAGACCGATAGTGATAGCTACACACATATGACAGTTGGAATTGATTTTGAATATTCCAACCTGTCACAATAAATGTTGGAGTTGATTTTGAATATTCAAGATTTAAAAAATCAAATAAACGACAAGTTTTCATATGTATCTCGTATTCTCGTGTAATTTTACATACCTGAATCAACCTTGATTTTAAACTTAATTATCTTACTAACTCTGAATTCCGCCTCAAATAAGAAAAGAGATATCAAATTACAAAAAATTTATGCAATACATATGCTTAAAAAATTTATGCAATACATATGCTTAATAATGAAGAGAGATTTGAAACTCTAGAATGATTTAGCGGAAAATAAATTTGAGAAAAATTCGAAGTTAAATTATGTTAATATGTAAATTTGTCAAAATAAAATTATTAGGATATGAGTAAGAAGAATTTACTTGTGATTTCTTATGCAGATAAAAGATGAAAAGGGCGTAACTAGATGGAAAAAGGTCGAAATCAACTTAGAAGACCATGTATATGTCCCGACCTTTTCTCTTGAAATAGAACATTACGACGAGTATGTCGATGAGTATATCTCCGAAATTGCGTTAAAACAACTTCCTCAATCACAACCACTATGGGAAATCCACATCATCAAATATCCAACTAAAGCCGCACTTGGTATTACATACAATATTTACTGTTTTTTGAGAAATGGTAGTAAATTTTGACATCTCTTTACACAAGTTGCATTAATCATAATAATTACAAAAAGAATTTCCCCTGGTATTTTAGATAAAGTTATAATTTACTGCGAATATTGAAGCACTTAACCGAAGGATTTCCCTTGGTATTATAGATAACTATTAGAATCATATTTAGTACACCCCATAAACTTAATATTAAGCATTAATATAGGTACACTTGTGTTTAAACTTCATCATGCACTGGGAGACGGTTTCTCTCTCATGGGTGCGCTCTTTTCTTGCTTGAAAAGGGCAGACGACCCTTCTAGACCGCTCACTTTTCCATCCAACCAGGCGAGAAAATTACGGAAAAGCTCTTTTTGGAGCAACACGGTAAAAGTCATGCAAATGGGTGTCAACACAATCCGGGATTTCGGATGGAGCATTTGGAAAAGTACTTTTGGAGTTGATGACTTGACTCCTGTGAGATCAGGAGAAACAGGAATTGAATTCCGGCCGATAAGGATTGCCTCGGCTGAATTTGCTTTGGATGATATCAAGAGGGCCAGGGACAAAGTTGGCGGGGTAAGAGTTAAAAAACTGCAAAAGTGGTTGCATTAGTTCCCTCTTAATCCAATAACTAATTTGCTATTACTCGGCTAATCTTTTAATGTAATTATTTGTCTTTTATATACATTTTTGAGGAAGATGAACAAGACACCCGAGTTGTCTGATATGGGAGAAAAAATTTCAAGAATCCATCAATCAACCAAATATTCAACAATGAAACAGAAAATAAAAAAGATTAAAGTGAAATTAAAGAATATAATTTTTTCTTATATTTAGTTTGGGGTTTATTCTAGTTTTGAATATAGTTTGCGTTTTTTAAATTTTGTAGACCATTAATGACGTCATATGCGGGGTGATTTTCTATGGGATACATCTCTATATGAAAGAATGTTGCAGCGGCAAAAATGCGGCAAAGGTGACAACATTGATACTTCTAAACACGCGAAATATAAGCAACTATCAGACTCCGCAAGAGATGACTAAGCCGAAGGCCACATCTCCGTGGGGAAATAATTTCGGTTTCATTCATGCCACAATGCCGAAATGCGAAAATGTTGAGGAGACTGACCCGCTTTATTTTGTCGCCAATGCAAAAAAGATCGTCAACGCAAAAAGAAATTCTCTGTCGGTATTTCTCACCGGAAGATTTCTCGAAATGATGAGAAAAATACGAGGTCCTGAGGTACATATGTTACCCAAATTCTTTCTTAGATTTTTTCTTTTGAAATTGCATAATACTATTATAGTTTGAAATAATTAACTTTTTTAAATTACCCAAATTCTTCCCTTTTTGTTAATTTGGTATTTTTCTATAATATTTAGGTAACTGCAAAGTATATACATGCTACATTAAAGAATACAAGCATGACCATCTCAAACCTGACAGGGCCAATGGAAAAGATGATAATTGCTGGCCATCCCATTAAGAGTTTTCATTTCATGGTTGTGGGGGTTCCACAGGTACATTACTTCTTTTAAACATAAATTATTCAAAAGCCTCCGAAATATATATTTCTTGAGTATACCATGATTCGAATATCAGAATCAGTCATCCTTCAGGATCCGATTCTGAATCGACTGATCGGATTGGAACAATTTATATAAAAAAAATGAGTTTAATATAATCGCGAGAATCGGATATTAATTGTGCTTGCCGATCCATTCCGAATTGGCTGACCGGATTGGAATCAGACGATTCTGCGAACATGGAGTTTTTGATATTTCATGGTGCGAAGTGTCCATGTTTGTCAATACTCAAAAATATTAGATTGCACCGTATGTATATTGGTATCCGAGATATTCAATATGGATTGGATTGATTTTTTTAGTACAACATTGATTCTTACTAGAACATATATTTTTTGTACATTGAATATTATAATTTAGAACATAGATTATTACTAAATAGCTGGTATTTAATTTGCTGCAGAGTCTCAGTATTGCAGTCGTGAGCTACATGGGAAAAATAAAGGTTGCCATGGGAGCCGAGCAAGGCTTCATAAATTCTCAGCTTCTTGTCTCATGTGTGGAGAAATCATTTCAGCGAATTTTAGAAGCAGCCAAATGAAGCAAATCTTAATAAAATTTTTATACCCATTCATAATATTCTATAAAAATTTCTGTTTTAAAATCATTATTTCTTTTTACTCATTTAAACTCTAAAAGAATGGATAGTGAAAGAAAATCCAAATTTACTTTCACGTATAATTTTGTCTTTGCCTTTATATTTCAACGGAGACAAGTTGTATGTAAAAACAAATATGGAACAAATTTTTTGTATGAGGGCAATAAAAAAGCAAATTTGAGTTCAATGATATTGATTCCCAATTTGCATAATTGAATTACGCTTATAACTTGCTATTGATGAAAATGTGTAGTGTAGATCGTACCATGGTACAGGTCCATTATTATAATTTTATTCATTAATCATGACGGTAAGAAAATCTCACAAGGAACTGCAAAATAATAAAATATTCCGCTATCAATAAATCTCACAATTGCAAAGATTATAATATTTACGTGGCACCGTAGTTGTAACAAACCCTGTATTAATCCCGGTGATAGTTCTAGCTTTCCACCTAGCGATGTAACAGCCTAACATTGTTAGATTTGCAGAATATGTAAACTTAGGCTACTTAGGTTAACTCAAAAAAGCCTGTATATAACCTATTATGCACCCAAAGGTAAATATTGTCGGAAGAACGAGTGTTCTGACAAATTTTATCTTTCGGGACTTTTTGTCGAACAACTTTTGTGTAACTTTTATAGTTGACTCAAATTTGAACACCTTTTGTGTGGTTTTTATAGTCAATTCAAATAATTAATTCAACACCACAAACTTCACCCGATTCACACAATAATACAAGAGAACAAATACAAGTAATACAAGACACAAATAAGGAAAACTTATTCGTATTGTGCTAGTTCAGCACTACCATAATATCACGGATTAAGAAAATATGTAGTCTATTCTAACTTACTAGGATAATGCTCGCGCTTCGCAGTGAGTATTTCAAAATAATTATTTCAATCTAATAATATAAATAATACATGGGAATTCAAAATTATTGTCTTTGATTTTCTTATGTCATTATCTCTTTACGTATTATATTAGAAAAATAAATTAAGTATTAATCAGGCTTAGATGAATGAGATCAGAAAACTAAAATGCACGATAATTTATTTCAAAGATTTTTGTTGAAACTACATAAGATTAAATTATAGATGATTAGCTTTAAAAAAAAATTATTATTATATTTAATATTATATATAAGGGAAAAATATATATTCTACATAGGAAAATATAACATGACTCATTTTCTTTAAAAAATTGTCACCCTTATTTTTCTTATTTTTTTTAGATGTTAAAATGGTATGGATTACACATATGTTATTATGAAATATGTAATTCATTAAGTAATAAAATATAGTTTTCAATATTCTGAAATTTTGTTTGAGATAGTAGTTCTCACATAACGGAAATATAACACTGAACATTAATCTAACTAATCATGTGATATTATGATAAAATTTTAAATTAAAAGCTAAGATTTGATGAATTTTTTGCTTCGACGGGTGAGAGAAAACTGACAATAGTTCTCTTGAGAATTTTCAAAGAGAGGTAAAAGAATATGATAAAAATAAATGAACTTATCATTTTCTTACATATTCTTTTATATCGTCTATATTCACATTTTATCAAGAAAAAATGAAATTGGAATCATAATAATATGTCTTGTTGTGGTAATAATTTAATTGAAAAACTAATATTAAAAAAAATTGATCCAACGGCCGAGATAAAATTGACAATAGATTTCTTGAGAATGCTAAAAGAGAAATGAAAAATAAGGTATAAGGTATAAGTTAATTCTTTTATATAGTTAATATTCACATATTTAAAAAAAAAATTGGAACCATAATAATATGGAACTCAAAATAAAGAGAAATTTCAACAAATTTATAATTGATGATTTTTACATTAGAAATAAAATATTTCATTAAGAATAATAATTTTTTAAAGAAGAAAAGAAAAATTATTCATATTTTAATGAGTGAACTCTTCATAAAAGAAATTGGAACCATAACAATATGAAACTCAAAATAAAGAGAAAATTCCAATAAATTTATATTTGATGATTTTAACATTAGAAATAAAATATTTCATCAAGAATTATAATTTTTTAAAGAAGAAAAGAAAAATTATTTATATTTTAATGAGTGAACTCTTCATTAAATATTGGTCTTAATAATTGAACATAACTTTGCACCATGATTCATTGAAACCATCTGATTAATATCTGATGGTCACAAATAAACTCACAACTATTCTTACTAAATCGGGTATGAAACACAAAAATACCAATTCAACCAATCATATGCTTATGTTTTAATAACCACATAAATGTTGCCGTAAAATATCAATAAATTTGAGAAAACAAATGGCTAAGATTCGACAAAAAAATTGATCGAACGGTCAAGATAAAAGTGATGATGTAGCCTTTTGAGGAGGCTCAAAAGTAGGTGAAAAATAAGGGGTTGGGGTTAATTCCATTCGAACATGAGTAGAATAACTCAAAATAACCAGTTAAAAACTGGAATTATCTATTCCATGTGATAGGTGAAATTAGTTATTCCATGAATTTAGCCCAAATTAAATGCCCATATATATTCCAAACTATGTCCTATGTGACATAACTACTTTCTCTTTTTTTTAATCTTCTACGCAGAAGCACGAAACACCATAACCGCCTCTCCGTGTTAGTTTCTCCATCATTTTTTCGTTGATTCTCCAGTTAAATAATACATCGAACAACTATACAGAAATATACTCTTTCTTCTCTCTTTAATAAGATCCGTATCAACTATATTTCTCGTTATCCACTTCTTCGTTTATCTGTTGCTTGCTCCTTTCTTTGCTTAGTGTGTTGGGAATATATGCAATGTCATAATAATGACCGAAAAACATACTTTAGTTTAATATATATTTATCTTCTTATAACGGTCATAACAATAATGCCATAACTGTTGTATTATTTGTTATATACATAATATGACTTAAATTTTAAAACTCAAATATTATAATGGTATATTTACCATTTTATATATTATTATTAGAGGGAATAAAACTATGGAGAGAATTGATTGGAGTAATAAAAATTTGCTGTCATAATTAAAATATATTATACTCATTCCTTATACGCGCGTGATGATATGGCAGTTGCTACTCTCTTTAATTACATTGGAATAGTGAGAGGTATCATTTCTCTTGCTCTTTCTCTGTCCATGAGTTACTTTTTATATATTGACCCAAAAATAGAGAAAAGACAAGAGGCTCTCTCCATCTCTCTCTCTCTCTCTCTCTCTCTCTCTCAATCTCCCCCTCTCAACAATAAGTAAAATATGCTTTCTTCAATTCAGAAATTCAATCGTACAACTTGGTCGAAAAATCGGTGCTAGAGGCTTCATTTCTTTCGAAGTGGACGTCATCCATTCCGTGACTGTCTACCGGTGTGGATTCGAGAATTTGCTCGAGGTGTAGAACTTTGGAGACTGGATCACCGACTTTCCCTGTACAAGAGTGCGGAATTCACCTTTAGGGCAGTCGTGATTCGATCACATGGCCACACCAGGTTTATTCTTGATTTATATATTATTTTCTATTTATTATTTTGATTTATTCAATGAATACTTATTTATTTCTTAAGATCTGAACTAACAATAACAAGATCCGAATCAACTATACTTATAATGGTCATAACTACAGTAACATCATAACAAGATATGTATTAACTATATTTATCTTATGTTTTGTACTTTTATTAAATATGTATTTTATCTTGATGCTACTTTATTTTAATTAATTATTTCATTTTTATCTTCTATGATTTGAGTAAACTTTTCATTTAATATGATTCATATAAATCCAAATTATGGAACAAAAGCATTTTGACTATAAGCTTTTTTCTATATTTTACATTAAATTCTTTATGTAACTATATTGCCGAACGTACATAAAATAAAGTGGATTATTCTTATATTCTAAGTTCCGCTATTTTTCTATTATGTCTATTGCCGAACGAGCCCATTATTTATAACTTGATATCAATACAAGAATAAAAACCTATTTCTAGGATTTTAAATACAATCAAGCCCTATAATACACTTATCACCTAGTTAATGGATTACGCACTCAGAGAATCTCGAAAGAACAAAGAAAGGAGGCAACCAAACAAGAGGATTTAGAGAAGTATTCACCCTACCGGTTCAATATCAACTGGCGATATGAAAAAGTTTACAAAGAACGAGTTTTGATCTCCTTTCCTTCTCTCTCCTATCTCTCTTCTTGTTTTCTTTTTTTTTCCGTCTTCCTTTTTCTTTTTGGCGTTCAAAAATGAACTCACGCCGAACGCAGAGAGTGCTAAGCGCAGAAGTGCATATTTAAGAACTTCTTCAAAAAGGCCCTTCAATTATTTTACATAAAATAATAAAAATAGTTCAAGCCCATTTATTTGTAGGACCACTTTCATAAGTAAAGCCCAACAAAATATTAATACTTCGAGTCCATTTTAGAGAAAGCACCAAAAAAGAAAAAAAAAAAGAACAGAGAAGGAACTAGGCCTGGTTTTATTACAGCCCACGAAATATCAATTCACCTACTTTGGCAGAGTTATTATCTCCATTCTCTTGTCCATTTTTGCAACAATTAATGACTCAAATTACTTGATGATCCATATTTTTACTGAATGGAGAGGACGCACGAAAGAAGCAAAAATAAGGAAATAGGAGATTTTAATTTTCCCGTTCTCAGCAAAAGAACAAATGGTTGCTCACTTTACAAGAAAAATGAAAAAGGAAGTAGGGGGAAATCTATCAATTGTTCTTGTTCCCTTCTCTCTGTAGCATTAAGGATTAGCATACAGAATTGTTGGAGAGAAGACGAGTTTTATCAGAGAGAAGTCGAATTATTGTTTGAGAGAAATGTAAGGAATAGAGTATGTCACAAAAAAAAAAAAAAGAAGGAATAGAGTATGTCAGAACAATAAATAACATTAAACCTGGAGATAATTAGAGAACTTAATATATGTGCTCAATTGGGAGAATAATAAAATTATTTATCAGGGTAAATTTTAGAGGTGACAAATCTGACCCGAACCCGAAAAATCCGCCCGAACCGAACTCGACCCGATCCGAAAATTTAGAAGTTTCTAATGACCCGAACCCGCCCGATCCGAAAATTTAGAAGTTTCTAATGACTCGAATCCGCCTGAACCAAACCGAACAACCCGAACCCAAAGTGACTTGCCGTTGATGTTACCCAAACCCGACCCGGCCCGAACCTGAGTGAACCGAATCCGATACAACCCGAGAACCGAAAACCCGAAAAAACATGACCCAAACAGACCCGACCCATACTATCGTTGATTTAGATCAATAGTGAAAAATGAGATTCCATTATATCAAAACACAATATTAATGTCTAATATTATCATAATTACTATTATAACTTTTAATTATCGTATTATTCAACAAAATTCAAAAATAAAGTTATTTAATGTAATTAACACAAAATTT
Organism: Juncus effusus; assembly: GCA_027726005.1. Taxonomy (NCBI): domain Eukaryota; kingdom Viridiplantae; phylum Streptophyta; class Magnoliopsida; order Poales; family Juncaceae; genus Juncus; species Juncus effusus. Next base: position 2,653,697 of record CM050893.1, on the reverse strand, counting down.
AATACAACCCAAACCTGATAATCTGAAACCCGAACGAACCCGCATCCGATACGACCCGAAAATCCAGAGGAGCCCGAACCCGACCGATCCGACCTGACCAAACCCGAAAACAATCTCAGCCCGAAAATGAACCGTTCAAAATAAGACCTGAGTATAACCCGACCCAATCCGACCCGAATTGTTCTAACCTGAAGATGACCCGAACAATAAAATAACCCGAACCCGAATGAACCGAACCTGAACCCGCCCGTTTGCCACCTCTAGTAAATTTTGGATGTTTAGTAGTTGCTAGCTGAGCCATGGTTATAAATAAATAAATAGTCATTTGTAAGTGTTAAGCCTGCGTTGATTTGTATTAAAGTTTGATTACTGAAACTAATCTAATCTAATCATTGAGTGAGGGGTTTTGAACACTGCTCAATTCATTCAAATTTTTTTTTGAAACTTGTCCTTTTGTTTGTATCTCCCACTTTTATCTCCATTTTTGTCTATTAATGTATTTTTTTTTTTTTTGAGAATTCTATTAATGTATTCTTGAGCTTGTATTCACATTTTATCCAAATCTTTTTATCTCCATTTTTGTCTATTAATGTATTCTTCTTTTTTTTTTTTTGAGAATTCTATTAATGTATTCTTGAGCTTGTATTCACATTTTATCCAAATCCGCATACTGAATGCTAATTGAATTACTGTAGTCTTAATTGTTAGATCAAAAATCCTAAGTTCGCCCCCCAAATTTCTCAAATTGAGCTAAATCATGTTACTCCCCAAATCGGGTTGTAAATTTGTGACGTACGCTATTGAAAATGAATATGTGCCGCAAACAGAAAATCGATTCCAATTTTGGGTCTTAGCTTATCTTAGCCCAAAACGGTGAACCAACCAAAGCCCACGTGGAAAATAGTTAGGCCTAAAGTCCAAATCTCTATTTAACCCTTAAAACTATCAGGACAAATTCGTACAGTCCAAGGTATGTTTTGTGTTAATAATTAGCACAGAAAAAAATGGATGACTCGTCTTTTCTATTTCAAAATCCTGTTTCTAAATATCAGAATACACGTCGGTCTCTCGGAGTTCTGATATAGAATCGGCCGGATCTTATAAAAGTGACAAATTCATACAAAAAAGATCAATTTCATAATAGTGAGAATCCGGTGAATCGAGCCTTGCCGATTCTGCGAACCATGTCGAAACCCCAAAACCCAGCAGAGATTTGAACATGAATCCCAGCGGCGGCCCGATGACATAAGGAGTGGACCAGAGGGCTAAAAACCGGGCAATTCACAACACCATACGCGATTAGCACCATCCACAATCAGCGGCGTGTGGATCGAGGGTTCCTATGATTACGACAAGCAAGCAAATCGATCTAGGGTTCTGATGTAGGGTTTCGATCTAGTATTCTGATATATTAGACTTTGCAACATACGGCCTACGAATATTCGCATTTCATTATTCATTTGTTGCTGATCCAGTGGAAATTTCAGTGAAGTAAGAATTTCTCTTGCAAAATGAACACGTCAAATCTACGTTTTAAGAAATCTGTTTCTATGATAAATCTTGTACATCCAATTATTCAAATAAATTTATATATTAACACACAAAAATTTTCAAACACTTGACTAAAACATACTCCTTTAACCCTAAATTCACTAACCAATTACCATCACCCAAAACCCTAAAATTAACCCATGGGCCAGGTACCCTAACCCTCCCTAAACTAGTTAGCCTGACCTAAATTGTTTTCTTCATCCTTGATGTTCACCTCCTCTCTCAATAGAGAAGTGCGGAAAATGAATATCAAAAAATAGCCTTACATTAGCCATAAAGCAGCATGCAAGCACCAAACACAGTTCAGTGAGCTTTAAAAGTAGCCTTAATCTATACCAAAAAGAACTAAAAAACAAATACTTAATAGTGTTCATGCTCAAATTGCCATAATTAACTTACAACCCAAACTTATTTAGCACTACATCAGACAAAAGTTCTTTATTACTTATTACCAGAAAAGTAACTAAAGTATATGAAAAAGAAAATTTCTTCCACCATTCGTATTTTGATGTCCTCTAGAAATTTTCTTTGCGAGATTTTGATAAGGAAAATTCAGGAAGTTACATATATATATTTAAATGAGTGCATCGTTATGAAAAATCTAATATTGCAAATTCTAAATTAAAGCAACCATTCAAAAAAAAATTAAAGCAACCATTGCTACACTAGCCCATATTCAGAACATACAAACTAGCACACTTTTAGGAATAAATAACTAGAAAGAAACTAAGGCAAAGAAAATCCTACAAATCATAAAACCAGCAATGCAACCATCCTTCATTCTTCTTGAATATATCTATACCTGCGAAAAAGAAAAAAAAAGTTTTTAGTGATATACTGATATACTTTTTTGCTTTAGGAAATACTTTTGATATACTTTTTTTAGATTAGACATAATGATATATATCAAACTTTAAAAAAATATTAACATCATGACGCTTATGATGTTAATATACTTTTTTAGTATGAGAGAGAGAGAAACCACATAGTATGCAGCTCCGTGCTGGAGAGGCTGGAGGGTGTTGGCCAGTTCATCAGTCGGGACCGGGTAACCTGACGCATGCACAAGAATTGCATTTGGCCCAAAAACTGATTTCACGTTCATCCTGGCTGCCGGCATGTCAAATGCTACATCATTTATAAACACCGTCAACCTTGAGACACCACCAAGGCCAGCGCTTCCTCCACCATTACTAAAACCTAATTATTCATGGATAAACAATCAACGTTAACTTAAAGCAATATGAAAAATTAATGGCTCCTGCTAGATTGTGTGCATATGAAATGCCAAGTGTTTCCAATGGATATAAAATTTTTGTTATATTTAATTTGATTTAAGACGCGACAAAATTGACAAAGAATCTAGAAATGTGATGATGTCTATCTCGTATCATTCCATCAGATGATCAAAAGAACTATTTAAAAACAAATGATGTGTATTGACTATTGACTAAATTCATAGTTTATGCAGTTGAAGATGGTATACGATATGCTTACTTTTAGATGAGTATAATGTACATATCACATACAAGTCTAGTTGGTTTAATTTTCTATTTCAAACATTTTTATCGCCAAAATTTCAAAAAAAATTGGTATAATCCCCAAGGCATTCGAGACAGTTTGAACTCAAAAGAATGCTACTTCTTAATCCCATACCTTGTAACTCAATGGCAGAACTAGCTGTAACTGTGTTTCCACAACTAATAACATTAGCAACCCCACTTGAAGCCGGAACAGAAGCAGTAATAACACTTTCAGCAACAGTGGATGCAACAACAGGGTTGGCAAGCGAAAAGCTACAGTCATGGTAGAGCCCTATCTTGATTTTATCTTCTCCATTTTCACCCGCAACCAAACCCTTACACCCTGCTTGGCTCATCAATTCATTCCACAAACCCAAACCATGATGCAATGCACCTTCATTCTTATATTTAACCCCCTCTTCTTCACTAGTAGCCACACCGGTACAACCAATTGGTTCACTCCATAACCCTAAACTTTCGCTGCCAGTTTGATGCTCCGGTGCAGCGATAAGGCCAGTAAGCTCAGGTATGGAGAAGCAATGCACGTGTGGGTTTTGAAAGAGGAAAGAAGGTTCCGAAGCACTGGAAAACTCTACCGAACCATGAAAGTTGTTGTAAATTTGATTAACCGGGTCCAAAATACTCATGGGTGCATGTGTAGGCTTTAAGGGCTTGCTCGAACCGGACGACCTCTCGGATGAAGAAGAAGATGATGAGGTTGGTGTGGTCATTGTAACGGATACATTCATAGGAGTAGATGGAGAGGCCAAAGAATTTGTGAATATATTATTCTGAGCACCCACACTAAAAGCAGTACTTACAGAATCAGTGTTGACATTTGGGATGCTAGTATTGGAAGAAGTATTTATGCTCGCACTAGAGGGGCGGCAGTGGGTGCGTGGGTTTTGGCGGTGCTTGTTTTTGGTGCGAGACTTGCGGTTCTGAAACCAGTAAAAGACATTGGCATCTCCAACTTGTCCGTATTGTTGGAGCTGAACGCGGATCCTGTGGATCTCTTCACGGGGCGGATTAACCATGCCCGAGTTGAAAATTGCTTCAAGGATCCGAATTTGCTCAGGTTTTGGATTCCACCGTGGTTTCGGCTCCGGGCTTCTCTCCTCACACCCTACATGCAAGAGAATTAGTTAAACCATGTAAACAAAATCTAGAAAAGGGAGACTTGGCATTTGTGGGGAATGATTTTTTCTTTTAGGTTCTCTAGTTGACTGGAATAAAACCCTACACTTGAGCATTGAACCATGTGTCTTGCTAAAAGTAAAAGAATTTGGCCCCACAGTTTTATCTATCCTTCCATGAATCTTTTTGCATTCCCAAGAAGAGTTGGTGCAAACCAATGAAGAGAAAAGAACAAATAGAATGATCATTCAAAAAAAAACAACAGAATAGAATCATAGCATCACTACTACTATTACGGGGAAATATGAAGAGGCAATGAAAAAAACTTAAATATTTTATGGAAGATAACTTTGGGTATACATACCTGAGCTGAAAGGGGACTTCTGGCTAGTAGTTGATAAGAGAGGAGGGGTGTTTATGTCATGCCATGGCTGGTTGCATGGCTTTGATTTGAACAAGCTTGGCCAGTGCCTGTTTGATGAAGCCATTTCTTTCCCTGTGCTCGTGTGCGTAGAGAATTTCACAGTGGAAACTCTGTGTGAACTGTAAAATCAGACGGAGAGGTCCCCTCAATCGATCTTCCTAATATATTAGTCTCACCTACCTAACCCTGTACATAAATTTTTATCACAATTAATGTCGAATACTTTTTTCGTTTATTTTCTTTATTATTGATATAAGGGGAAGTGGTGCAGTAAACTTCTCTTAATTTCAACCTTCAAAACGGGAAAAAATATTTAATAAAGTGAACACAACAAGGAATTCCTGACACACTATGTGTGTGTACGCGTGTGTATGTCTGTCTGTCTGTTTGTGTGTGTGTGTGCGTGTGTCTAAGAAAGAGAGAGAGAGAGACAGAGGGGGGGGGGGGGGGGGGGGGGGGGGGAGAGAGAGAGAGAGACTGAGACTTGATTTGAAATGAGCATTGAAAGCGGAAGAAGAAAAGTACACTGAAATTCCCTCGTATGCTAAGCAAGAAAATATGGAAAGACCATCTGTTGGGCTATTTTAGTAGATTTTAATTCATTTTTCTTATGAGCAAGAGAAAAAAGACTTGCTTTTGCAAGACTTCACTTTCAATGCCCAGAAACCATTTTTTTTACATAATAGGGCTCTTTCTTTCTGTGTGTATGCGTGAGAGAGGGAGAGTGAGAGAGAGAGAGAGATGACCGTTAACAGGAGATATAGACCTTTCACAGAAGTATGCTAGGTTAAGACCCAATTGGATTGGAGTAAATCGAGAAGAGAGTTTTTCTTAGAACATAGGAAGCTCACTAGGGTTTGGTTTAGTAGTTGCTTGGAGGTTAGACATGAGGATTTGAAAGGTGTAAGAGACAGTCTCACAGTCAAAAGACAAAGAGGGAAGTAAATGGGATGGATCACATCAGTCGTCTATATCTATCTCTATCTTTTCCCTGCCACCTTTTTTCCTGTGTGGCCTTTTATTTTATCGATCAAGACTCAAGAGAGAGAGAACTAGTCTAAACCCTAATAAATGGTGGTGGGTCGGAGGGAAGGGGACTATTAAGTGAGGGATTATTCTAAGGAAAGAGGTTGTTGCTGGAATAAATGTGGGCTTTTGAAAGTCAAGATGGAATGGAAAGAGAGAGCATTTTGATTGGAAATCAAAGGGGTGGAGGAGAGAAGGCCAAGGAGAGTAATTGCAATTTTGGAATTTATATTTCGGGCTCGGTGAGGTGCCCTTAATTTGCATTGGATTGACTCGAGGGTCCCTCTCTCTCCTCTCCCTCTCCCTCTCCCTCTCATCTTTTTTATGAACATTTCCTTCGAAATTTTGTGTAGTGCAGTTGAAGAAAAAAGCTATGAATAGATTTTAACTTTATGAAAAAAAAACATATGAATATGACCTCTAGTTTATTTTCTCTTGAATAATATAACCCTGTTTTATTTAAATACGTACTTTGTTTGAGTCAAAATATATAACCCTCATTTTAGAAGTTAGAAACGCTTGTTTTATGTCAGAGGCCCTAAATGGAATGGTAAAAGTTTTGACCAAAAGTACAGTTTCTATCCAAATATAAACCGTTTTGCTGGTCAAACAAGTTATATGCAACGTGTTGTCAAATACAAACCAATAATATTCTAACAAATATTAAATAAAAAAATATCCTAGCAATTATATTTGCACTATTGCACTAACAATCAACACTATATTGCATAGTAGTCGTCGTATGAGTTTCATATACTGAAGAATGAGTACGCTAGTTAATAAGTTTGTATTTGCTTTTGAATTTTTTTGCAAAATAGCATTTTTTTGAAGAATAATTAATTATATGATATTTTTTTCAAAATATTTCAGCAGATAGTACTTTCGTCAGATCTTCTGGCGGAACTGAAGTAGTTTCGCCAGAGAATCTGACGGAACTAGGAATTTTTTTTTTTGTTGATCCCGGCCATTTGTCACCCTTGTATACGCTTAATTAATGGAAAAAGCTAGTTCCGCCATAGGATCTGGCGGAACTAGGTAAAATTTATTTTTGGCCCAATTTGGACGTGAAATTGGCCCAAAAATGACGATTTCATACGGAACTGAAGGGAATTTTAATCTTACAATCTGACCAAAAAAAAATTCAAAAAAACAGGCTAGTTCCGCCAGGCCCTTTGGCGGAACTATAACGAAATAACAGGTTCCGCCATAGGGTCTGGCGGAAATAGACCATTTTTTCAACTTACAATCTGACCCAAAAAAAAAATGGTCTAGTTCTGCCAGAATCTCTGGCGGAACTAGCTAGAAATAACTAGTTCCGCCAGAGGGTCTCGCGGAACTAGACCATTTTTTTGAATTGCAATCTGACCAAAAAATTTCGAAAAAATGGTCTAGTTCCGCCAGACCCTCTGGCGGAACTAGCTAGAAATCACAAGTTCCGCCAGATCGTCTGGCGGAACTAGACCATTTTTTCGAATTGCAATCTGACCCAAACAAATCCAGAAAAATGGTCTAGTTCCGCCAGATATTCTGACGGAACTAGCTAGAAATAACTAGTTCCGCCAGATAGTCTGGCGAAACTAGACCATTTTTTCAACTTACAATCTGACCCAAAAAAATAAAAAAAAATGGTCTAGTTCCGCCATACCCTCTGGCGGAACTAGCTTCAAATAACTAGTTCCGCCAGAGTGTCTGGCGGAACCTGTCTCAGCGTGTCTTCCGGATAGGTCTGACGCCAAAAAATTGGGAAATAACCTAGTTCAATCATTGGAGCCTCTTATAAAACGAGAATATTTCACTCTCTCCCCCAATCTAACCTAAAGTGCCCCAACAAAAAAAAACTATTTAGGCGATTTTGAAGTGTATTTGAGGTGTATTTGAGGTGATTTTGACCCAAATAAATAGAGAAAATAGAAGAAAGTAAGACGGAAATTAGGTATTCTATTATAGATTTTTTGATTCATTAAATAATTAATTGATTTTATTATAGATTTGTTGTTAATTTGTTGAAATATTATTACAATTAGTAAGAATAAAATGGCACAAAACTCTCAAATTCTTGTATATTACGATGGTCTTATTGTAAATTTGCCGAACGCATGCAATTACGACCCGGAGGAACCGGCTTATATTCCAGAAAGTATAACCGTAAATAGGGATTATGACCAACTGTGTAACGAAATTTATGAGAATCTCGGTTGGTCGTTAAGTGATATTCTTTTAATCCGAGGTTGGCTTCCTTCTTTTAAGAAAGGCATTTGGCATTATAGGTTAGTGAAAATTATGAATAATACACAATTGGTTAATGTTGTGGAACACGTCACAAGGGTTGGTATGGAAGAATTAGAAATATATATTGATCGCGTCCAAAATAAAGAATATCATATAGGAACTAGTAGTAGATCAAATGTAATTCCAAATGCAGATGAAAATGAGATATTAGAACCTGTTGAAAATGAAATAAATAATGAAAATGCGAATGAGGACCCATTTGCGATCTTTGATATGGCGCGTGTGAGCAATAATGTACTTCCCGAAATAGATGATGATGAAAATAAATTAGATGAGGAACCAGAAATGGAGTCAGACGACGAGGAAGAAATTTATGGAGATGGCGACCTTTATGGAGATGGAAGAAATTTATGGAAATGGAGTCAGACGACCTTCAGTATCGTACGAAATTTGTCTGTTACAGAAGTACTGAAATTTGCTTGAAGATGCCGCATGCAATAACGATGATAACCATAAAGTGGCAGCCACCTCCTCTCTCTCATTGCACTAATTATGCCAGCATGCCTATCCGAAATAATATAATACATATTTTCTTCTCCAAGAACATCACGCAAACAATTAAAAAACCACCCCCATGTCTCATTCTTCTCCCTATCAACTAAATCAAAATCTAAAGGAAATATCTGACCATTTGCGTCGGTAGCAATCGCCGTCAGTAAAGTTCCTTGGTATTTTCCGATTAGAAATGTTTCGTCTACTGTTATGATGTGCTTGCAAAACTGAAAATTATGGAGTGATGGGCCAAATGCCCAAAAAAGACCTTCGAACTCCAAGTCACTATCTCTATTTGGGGCACCAGTTTTAAATGTGTACAAAGTACCGGGATTTGTTGATGTTATTGCCGCCATCAACTCAGGGAGCAAATTATAAGCCTCCCTCCAACCCCAAATAAGAATCGAAACGCGTGTTGTTTTGCGTGCCAAGCCTTCCAATACGATATGGTATATTCAACCTTCAATTTAACGGCTTCTATTATGGTTACGGGCCTAACATCTAAATCCGCTCGTACGATATCTAGAATTAGCCCCCCAACAAGCGCACTTGTTAACTGTTTGTGGTCTCTTCTATGTGTTTGGTTAATACATACGTGTGGTTGTTTAAATATTTTAATCTCCCATAAATTATTTTTTTTATTAATCGAAGCGTGTATCCTCCAACTACATCCTTTATTACCTTCATCTTTAAGCTTGCATATCACAATATATCTCGTTTTATTCGAGTGGTCTACTTCTATTTCTCGATGATGCTTGACACTGTATGCTCTTACAGCCGATTGTAGTTATGATTTTGTTTCAAATGTACGTCCCTTATACAATATTTCATCATCATTTTCATTCACATTCATGTCAGATAAGACATCATTTCTCGCATATTCCCACATTGAACTATCTTCGAATTCTGTAACTGGCGCATCATTGAAAGTACCTACACTAACCATCTCACCCTCTATCGTATATATAAATCCCGTCTGATGGTTCACTCTCTCCATTTCTTCATCGCCATCTCCATAAATTTCTTCCTCGTCGTCTGACTCCATTTCTGGTTCCTCATCTAATTCATTTTCATCATCATCATCTATTTTGGGAAGTACATTATTGCTCACACGTACCATATCAAAGGTCGCAAACGGGTCCTCATTCTCATTTTCCTTTAATTTTCAACGGGTTCTAATATCTCATTTTCATCTGCATTTGGAATTACATTTGATCTATTACTAGTTCCTATCTGATATTCTTTATTTTGGACGCGATCAATATATATTTCTAATTCCTCCATACCAACCCTTATGACGTGTTCCACAAAATTAACCAATTGTTTATTATTCATAATTTTCACTTACCTATAATGCCAAATGCCTTTCTTAAGGGAAGGAAGCCGACCTCGGATTAAAAGAATATCACTATACGACCAACCGAGATTCTCATAAATTTCGTTACACAGTTGGTCATAATCCCTATTTGCGGTTGTACTTTCTGGAATATAAGCCGGTTCCTCCGGGTCGTAATTGCATCCGTTCGGCAAATTTACAATAAGACCATCGTAATATACAAGAATTTGAGAGTTTTGTGCTATTTTCTTCTTACTAATTGCAATAATATTCCAACAAATTAACAACAACTCTATAATAAAATCAATTAATTATTTAATGAATCAAAAAATCTATAATAGAATACCTAATTTCCGTCTTCCTTTTCTTCTATTTTCTCTATTTATTTGGGTCAAAATCACCTCAAATACACCTCAAATACACTTCAAAATCACCTGAATAGTGTTTTTTTTTTTGTCGGGGGTGGACTTTAGGTTAGATTGGGGGAGAGAGTGAAATATTCTCGTTTTATAAGAGGCGGGTCTGGCGGAACTAGGCTATTTCCTAATTTTTTGGCGTCATACCTGTTCGAAAGACACACTGAGACAGGTTCCGCCAGACACTCTGGCGGAACTGGTTATTTGTAGCTAGTTCCACCAGAGGGTATGGCGGAACTAGACCATTTTTTTTTATTTTTTTTGGGTCAGATTGTAAGTTGAAAAAATGGTCTAGTTCCGCCAAACTATCTGGCGAAACTAGTTATTTCTAGCTAGTTCCGCAAGAATATCTGGCGGAACTAGACCATTTTTCCGGATTTTTTTGGGTCTGATTGCAATTCAAAAAAATGGTCTAGTTTTGCCAGACAATCTGGCGGAACTAGTGATTTCTAGCTAGTTCCGTCAGACGTTCTGGCAGAACTAGACCATTTTTTTTGATTTTTTTGGGTCAGATTGTAAGTTGAAAAAATGGTCTATTTTCGCCAGACCCTATGGCAGAACCTGTTATTCCCTTCAGTTCCGCCAAAGGGCCTGTCGGAACCTATGAAATCGTCATTTTTGGGCCAATTTCACATCCAAATTGGGCCAAAAATAAATTTTACCTAGTTCCGCCAGACCCTATGGCGGAACTAGCTTTTTCCATTAATTAAGCGTGTTTAAGGGTGACAAATGGCCGGGATCAACAAAAAAAAAATTCCCTAGTTCCGCCAGACCCTCTGGCGGAACTGAGGCCAGAAGGTCTGGCGGAAGTGCTATCTGCTGAAATATTTTGAAAAAAATGCCATCTGATTAATTATTCTCCAAAAAAATGCTATTTTGAAAAAAAATTCCCACTTCATATGTTATTTGTGCTATAATTTTAGGAACCGAAAAATAGTCAGACCATATAATGGCTCGTGTCTTGTTCGGAACAAAAATTTATTAAATAGGTCAAATATCCAGCAAAATAAGAAACCCTGATATGTGGCTTTTGAGCACACGAATCACGTTGACAGTATATATATATATATATATATATATATATATATATATATATATATATAGCTTACTATAGTGTAATAATAATATATATAATTTATTTTTTATAACAGTATATATATAAAAAGTGATAACAATATATAAAAAAATAAAATATTATGTTAGAACAATATATACAAATTCTAAAGTAAAATAAGTAAAAAAATACATAAAAAATAAAAACAAAATGGTAGGAATGGTAATACCAGTATATATATAATAATATATTGAAAGTGAAAAAACTGTTTATATACCGTCCGCCGTGACTGAACAAATATGTTATTTCTGCAAATATAGTTGGTTAAGGGCCATTTTCTAAAATAAAAAAAATTTCCATGTTTACTGGAAGAAAAAAGTCAAAAATAAGACCGTAGTAATTCCTATATAATTAGTTATATTTTACACAATACAATTGTGATAATTTGGTATATAAGGTGGCATTCGGCAATGTGAAATAAGGGTAGAAGAGTGGAAGAAGTGGGTTATTCCAGCCGAATAAGGGTGAAAGTAAATGGAATAAATGGTCAGAAGAGTGGAATTTCCTAATTCCATGGTGGGGTGGAAGATCTTTATTCCACGGAATAAACCAAATTTTAGGACGAAAATATCCTCCTTTCTTCTACCATAAGCTGATGTAGCACTAACAATTAATACTCTCTCTCTCTCTCTCTCTCTCTCTCTCCTTTCTTTCTATAATTTTTCTGTAAAAAAATATGAATGAAAAATCACTAATTTTCGATAATAATTTCATAAAGTCATAAATTTGAAATGTTGTACTCATTTTTCTCTATCTAAAGAGATATGGCTTTCTATTTTTTTGAATAAAATTTTATTTTTCTTTTTTTTATTGTATTTTTAATTGAACATTTTTTTTTATTTTCTACCTTATTTAATTAAAAAAATTAGAGGTTATTAAATAAATTAATAGAATATAATTAAAATAATGATATTATAGTAATTAGCAATTATTTTATTTTTTAAATCAAATTTTTATTCCATGAAACTTTCCGAACAATAATTGAATAAAATGGAAGAACCACTCTTCCACTCTTCTATTATTCCTCTCTTCCACCTTTTGCCGAACAGGCCCTAAAAGAATATAAATATATAGACTTTTCTTCTGAAATTATAAACAATATCATTACTTCGTGAAATGATGTTTTCTTCAGTTCAAAATCATTAAATATATAAATTGCTTGTTGATATTTCTTATCCTAATATAATTTATTTGAAGGTTAAGTTTTCATTTTTTATTTTAATGATTTAATCCTAATCTTTTAAAAAAGAATTTTTTGTATTATATGAAAAAAAGTATTTAATTTATTTTTTTATAAAATATATGAATTATTTATTATACTAGATACATATACGCCAATATAAAAGAAATTGCTCCTAATTCTAATTCAAATATGGTCATAAATTATATAGTATTATTCGCGAACTGAACAACGACACTGAAAAATCAGATTAAGATTAATTCTGAATAAAGAAGAATAATTTTTTTTTTTGAATTTTATTTTTGAGAGGGCTTTTATATCCCTCTTCCAAATGTATTTTCGTTTCTTTTTTGTATTTTTTACTTTTTGGAAATAATATTTCTAATTTTTACGTCAAGTCTATGTCTGATTTGTTAGTTTCTAGAATTTTGTATATTTAAGGGCAATTTTCACTAATGCATAATAAGTGTGGAGGCAACTCTGCATGTACATCCATATGCATCAAGTAATTTGTTTATTTGATCCAGAAAATAAGAACGTTTATCAGGTTACAAAATTATGAATAAATCATTTTAACTAAATTATATAAATGGACACAAATTTTATTTTCCTAGAAAATGATTTGTACAACCACTGTAGGATTGACTTGGTAAAAATGAAGTAGTGACTAATTAATTTGACATTATATTTATTTGAAATGTCATTAAAGCTTTATTAAGTACACTGCATGTGCATATATGCTACCCCATGCACATTACTAACAAATTAAGTATTGCATGTGCATATTTACATTTTTTTACATAAATTGTTCATTGATATTAATATATCTTGAAACTAACATTTAAACAACAATATTTTTATTTTAACCATAATTCTACTTTTATTCTGTGAAACAGTAGTCATTTCGACTATTAACATATTTTTTTTTTATCTTTTAAGATGTTATTAATATTTTAAATAGTGACGTTATAGCGCCGCTATAACATGCTATAGCGGATTTCAGCCATAAAACGCAGCAAGCAGTAAAAAAACAAAAAAAAAGATGAAGATAGGAGGCGGGCGAGAGGAAAGTGTGGAGACAGGTGGCGTGAGGCGCGGCGGGCGGATAGAGGATACAAAAATGCTCAAATTAAAGTGTTGAGTGTCATTTATCATCCCATCGGCGAGAAGGTGACGGAAGACATGAACAATATCTTATATCCTTCTATAAGCAGTTATAACTCAGCTGACGTCGTCTCGTTGTAAGTGCTGGCTGCCAATTCCAGATCAAATTCTTGAGTTCTCATTCCATAGTGGAAAAAGCGAGAATCAAGATTAGAGGAAAAAAGAAAAGAAATATAAAAGATCTAGAAGAGGATAAATGACAGATGAAGGGGATAGAGGAGAGGGGGAAGGGAGATAGGGGAGAGAAGCGATAGGTGAAGAGATGATAAGAGAAAGGATAAAGGGGGAAATGAGAAGAAAGAAAAAATTTAAAGTAGGCAGATATAACAAGGTCACAATAAAATCCGAAAATGAGATCGTCAGAGAGGTCAACAAATCATCGGGGTGGTGCCGCTTCCGGAGGCGAGTCACCCCATAGATCAGACTCTTGAGGTCCGTTAGGGTTTCTTAGACTTTGGTGGAGAAGGGAAACAAACTTAATTGGAATTGCAACTAGTAAAGTCAAACTTTGATGGTTGTGAGAGGTACGTTAAGCTTTTTAGGTGGTTTAGGTTTCAGATGCGCTAGAAAATTATCATATTTTTTATCGACAATAAAAATTTAAATGTTTAATATACCATCTTGGCGGTATATTCTATCGGTATTTTGAGTGTTAATATATTTTTTTAAATCTCAAGTAGGCGATTTGAAAGTAATAATACCCTAGGTCAAACTGTTTTGCCGTGTGGGAAACGGATTATGTATTAAGAATTATATTTTTGTATTAAATATTTTATCTCATAAATTTTTTCATATAATAATTGTGCGTAAAGGTTGTTAGATTAATTAACCATGAATATGTATGTCCGTTATACGTCATCAGAATATGTGATTCTAATAGTAAAACCGTAAATCAAAGTGAATACAATTCTAAATTATCCCTAGTCATATATGAGATGTTTGTAAGACAAACATATTTGGAAATCTCAAATCATATATATAGTTATTAGTATGTTATTTGGATGATGATCACATTTTACTGATCATGGATATTAGATATCAATTCATTAATATAAATATATGTTGGAGAACATATATTGGATCGACCCACTGTGAGAATATACATGGTATATGTCATTAGTGTTTTCTCATCATCTAATGTATAAGTAGTCCTTTGACTTGCGGTCATCATAGATTCCTGCATGTATATCTCCACACTTTGACATAGTCAAACGTTGTCTTTAACCGGATAATTATAAAAGTTATGATCGGGTATTTAGTAAACCATGAGTTAGAATGTGAATGATCAAGATATAATTTATTACTCTCGGATACGAGAGAGATATCTCAGGGCCCCTGATAAATTAAGACTGAAGAAAAACACACGGCCGTGCACGAAGGAATTAGCATGTGTTGTTAATATCTTTTAATTTATTCAGCCTAATTATAATTCAGGAAAGAGAATTGATCATAATAAGAATGACATAAAACCATGCCTTATGATCAATATAAATATCGTTTCACAAAAGGACTAAATATATAATTGACGTATAGGTTATGATCACGTATCATTCATTTAATTTGGGTAATCATAACGTCGTACTAGAGACTACTTATGATTTATAAACTTGAAGTTTGTTGCCAACATTAAATATACATACAAGGTCGCACACAAACAGAACTAACTTAGTTGGACACAGAAAATTAAAAGGAAGGTTAAGAGGTGTAAGTATTAGATGCTATAAATAGGTGAAGGGTTCGTCTGATTAGGTCAGAAGATTCAGACCACACCCTAGCCACTTTTTGAGAAAGAGAGAATAAGAAATTGGATCTAGTAATCTCGGTTTCTCCGCCAACGAGTCAGTCGCCTGTGGATACGTGTAGAGGGCGGTGTCGGAGTCATAGAGCCTTTCGTGATCAAATTCGCGAGAGATGCATGAAGATCGTTTGGAGACGAATCATGAAGCCCTACAAACCGGATTAGCCGAATCCGAGGTATAAATAAGATTTATTTTTCTGATTTGATGGATAATATATGGATCCTCGATTAGGAAACGGGTAAAATTTTAATTCCGCTGTGCATCTGTGATTGCGCGTTTCCTTTCACAATTGTCTACTGAGCTGCTTCATTAAAATAAAATAAAAAGAGAGTTGTTTCTTACAATATGGTTTTATTACAAATTTCTTTGAATAGTTAATTAATAGAGCTAGGAAGTCTTCCAGATTGTCCTCCGTGATATGAGGGTGTTTAGGCAATTTTCCACTATAGGTTCTTCTCCTCCATGCAGAGTTGGGCAAGTCTGGATGGTTGAAACCGTTTGTCGTTGAAGATCTTATTATTCCTTTACTTCCATATGCATGCTTCAGGTGAATGCCTCCCAGTTTGTATCTCATTTCTTTCTCTCTTCTTTGGTTTGCTTCAACTTTCTCTTTCTTAGCCATAAGATGGCTATTCTAATGATCTTGCCTGTTCGAAACTAATCCTTCTCCACACTCTCTTTGTATAGACACAGTGTACAAAGAGGTGGTTAGCTGTTTCCTCTTCATTGCTTGAACAAAGTGAGCAATGTTGGATTGAGTTCCATCATTTCCTCTGTAAGTTTTGTTGTGTGGGAAGTTTGTTGAGTGTGAGCAGCCAAAGAAAGAACTTGACTTTATTTGGTGCCTTTACCTTCTAGGGCAAGTTGCAGTTTGATTATGTTAGTTCTAAAGAGCAAGTTGTAGCCTTGTAGGCTATTGGTTGTGAATTCACCAGAAATGGTCTACTTCCATCTCAATTTGTCATCTCCTTGAGAGATATTTATAGCTGCCAGGATTGCTAGAAGTTCCATAGCTTGTATGTTTATAGTGCAATTGATTGTGTTAAAGGAGATCACAGGGTTCCATTGTGATTGTATAACATTCTTGATAGAATCTTCTTTATTGTCGACTTGATTGAACGGTTCTGGGAATTGTTCTTTAAGGGCACCTTCACTATGTCATTTGTCTGGCCAGAAGGAAGTTAGTTGATAGATGTAGAGGCCTTGAGAATGGGCATTATCTCAAGGATTTCAAATAGGAAGAATAAACATTTTGATGGGTCATGATTTCCATATGAGGAGGGTGTGTAGTTGTATAAGGATATCATGATTTTTGACCAGAGACTCAGTTTTGTTTCTTGCTCTCCACAACCATTTCATAGTCAATGCTTTGTTTTGATTATTTATTTCAAGAATGCCAAGCAACTATTCTTCTTTGGTCTACTCAATTTTTTCCAAGAGACTAAGCAGTGGCATCCATAGCATGGTTTATCCCCTCTCCGAGTGCTGCTAATGAGAACAAGGTCAAACGCAACCACCTTGCCGAACTTCGTCAACAGATCTAGTGTTCAGTATCTTTTATTTACTTGTCTTTATTTATCATTTCTTTACTTACTAAATTATTACAACCATCCAACTTAAAAGTCAATCAAATTAAAAGTCGAAAATCCTAAAAGTCAAATCCACCTTCTGCACAAAATTAGGCCTTTAACCCCCCTTTAGGTCGCAATCGATAAACAATTGGCATCAAAGTGGGAATACAGACCGTTTCAATTCAAATTTGAAACAATGTGTATTTTCGATCCATGACAACACTTCCGATGAATCGACTACACGTCTTTTATCCAGAGAAACTCGACGATAAAAATTGGATCTTTGAAAGAGATGCATGATTAATGTCATTGAGCTACATGGTCTTGTCAGGTAGTTAAAAACAGTTTTACCATAGAATTTTTAAAGGAAACCACAACTCATAATAACCTAACAAAAAACAATATAACACTTGACATAATGGCACAAAATTTAATACTCACAAACATGTTAATTACTTTATCAGTTATAATGGATGGTTGTATTGATTCCCATCAAATATGGTGAGCACCCCTAAACTGATTTGAGGGAAATAGTCAAATGAAGATGGCCAAATTGATGGGACTTAAACAACAATTTGACTCTTTTCGAATGATCGAAAGTGAACCCTCGAGGATATGTACACTCGTATGTCGCATATCCTAAACGGATTCACCGCTTTAGGAGAGACCCTAACAAATTCTCGAGTTGTAGGAAAATTGATCAGGGTAATGCCGCAAAGCTGGGAGACGCCTCGAGTTTCGTTGGAGACGACGATGGCGACGCAAGAGATCCGTCCAGAAGACTTAATCAACTAATTTCGAAACTACGAATCCCGACTCAAGCAAAACGGCTCTCAATCGACAACCATAGCCATGTCGGCAATCGATACACATGATGAAGAGATGGCGTTTCTTGTGAAACGATTTGGTGATTTCATGATTTAAGAAGAAAATTGGTTCTAAGCCCGCTCCTTCAAGACCTAAAGACCAAAAAGCAAAAAAGGAACTTAATCAACTAAATAATGGTCGAGGAAGTGCATTTATAGACCGAGACTATTCTAAGGATAAAAATGCTAAAAGTCGAACATTTAAAAGTTTTAGCAACAATATAGGTTTTATTATTTTCATGATTGTACGCAAAGTCATGACTAATTCTCTACCCACAATGAATGATTCGACTATTGATGGAAGGGAGTTTGATTTGATCAGCATATATGACTAATTCTCTATCCACAATGAACGATTTGACTATTGATCTACCTTCGATGAAGGCAAATTGATTATGGTGTATCATTGTGTCAATGTATTCTTGTTGTCAAATGATTAAGCGAACCAATGAGTGCGGGATAAACCCGCCTCATTTTATTCAAAAAAAAAATGTATTCTTGTTGTCTTTCAGCTAATAGTTTGTGTTGTTCTCGGTTTGATGATGTTTAAAATAATTCCTTAATTATTAATCGTGTTTGAGTTTCATATATAAGATCAGGAAATTATCAAGTTTGAGTCGACGTGCAAAAGTTCTATCTCGATCGGATTAGAAGTCGTCGTAGAATTGCATCACGTTTTAAGCTTTGAAGACTCGTATGTAGCGAACAAATTTTGGAGCCTTCTTCAAGTGTTCTTCTACTAAAAGTCTTTGTTTTTGGAGTAATTTAAGTTCTGCAATTATAGAAAAAATTTCTGTCAAAATTGCTCAAAATTTGGTTTTAACTTGGGCTATGAATAGTGTTTCAGTTCAAAACGGAAATTGTCCCGTTCTGAACGGAAATTGTTCCGTTCTGAACGGAAGCTGTTCAGTTCTGAATGGAACTGCTAGTTTTGGTTCTGCTAGTTTTTTGGTACCTTCCGTTCTGAACGGAAGTCCTTCAGTTCAGAGCAGAACATGCATAATTTCTTTTTTTTGTGAGCTGCTCCTTCCCTCTTTAAAAGAGAAGCCCAAATTCGAATTTTACAGCAGTTTTTCAATATTCTAAAGCAAGAATTCTCTCTTAAGCATTCCACAAAATTATTCTAAATCTTGTGTGAAATTAAGAGAGTTATTGAGCGATTGTTTGTTGTTTGTTGTGATTGAAAGAAATCAAGTTTAGTTTCACCGAATCGCTACGAGTGTTATAAAGCGATCGGTGATTCAAGTTTTGTAACGAATGCTATTTGGATTAGTGAATCAAGAAGCCGAAAGGAATACCCGAAGAGTAGGCGCTCGTGAACGCAAACACAACCATCTTGCCGAACTTCGTAAACCCACATTATTTTTAGATTCAAACTCATTATTAATGAGTTACAAGACTTGCTAAATGATGATAATATGTTTGTTGGAATTCAAACTTGGAACATCTACTCAAAGTTTTCAATGATGCTAAATGCGTTTCGTATTTTATTAAAGAGGGTATTTATGGTGCCCCCTCATTTCCCCACAAAAATGTCATATACGTCATCATGATATCATAAGGAGTATAAATACAAAAAATATTACATCATAGGAGGAATAAATACAAAAATCATGACATCATAAGGGGATAATTATAAAAATCATGACATCATAGGATCCAATGATGATATATATAACGACTTTGTGGGGAAATGAGGGAGCAAATTATAGTTTTCCTTTATTAAAAGGCAGGCATTCCAAACTTATGTTACGATATGACAATATTAAACCTATCTTATCTCACTATTAATTCGGTGTTTCAAGCTTGAAAGTATTGCCACTAGACTTTTGACGGGAGTATAATACAATGATTAATCAATAATTGTAATTGTATGAAGTAGATTATTATTATCTAAATATTTATTATATAGAATCTAGGTTTTAGGATTATCAGTGGACCCCTCTACTGTTTGAGTCAAAATTATTGGACAAAGGTGTATAATCTACAACCCTAACTTGAACTGGTGCAATAAATTAATACAACATTTATATCTTGCCATCTTGTGCTAACATTTTACCTCTATATAAACATCTTATTTAATATCTATACAGAGTAAGATGAAACTAATAACCCTGTATATATATTTGCAAGTTTAAATATTTGTCTCCTCGTGGGGGACTCTGACATGATATTACATTGCATGGGGATGCTCATCTCTTTCTCTCTCTCTCGCGTTCTATTTATAGGCAATAAATGATGAATGGAAAGCTTGAGATTAGGAGAGGCAGAAAGGATAATCATCCAAAATATGTAGATAGAGGAAGGGAGAGAGAAACAGACGTGATAAATGCACTTTTTTCTTGCTTTGAAATAAATACACATTTACTGTTGCACGTAGGGTGGAGCAGAAAGTGCGGGGTGCAATCCCATGTCACTTTCTTCCTTCTTCTCACCAAAAGGAAGCTGAACTCAGGATAGTTGTGGGCATGTACGACCACCATTTTTTGGCAATATTTTTAACATAACCTTATAATAAATAAAATACAAAAAAGTAACAATTTCAGGTTTTAGTTTGTAAAAATAGAGATTTTTTAACGTAATAAGTTCCAAAATAAGTTTTTTCTTAACATTAGGCGTTAAAAAATAATTGTGTAATTCCAAGAGAAGGACAAAAACATAGAAAAGTCAATTCAAATGTTCGCAGAAACGAAAAGTAAAAAAAGTTGTTTCGAAATCTCTGACAACAAATTCAAATGAAATTATTTTTTTATCTTCACTAAATGTGAAGGTCAAAAATTTGAACACCAGATTCTAGAATTTAATTTTAATAAAAGGTTGAAGGTCAAAAATTATGACTGGCCATTATTGAAAATAACAGTAGCATTTTCTTACTCTTGCAGTGAACTTGTCAGTAGGCTTCAAAATAAAAAAAGAAGATAACTAAAAAAAAAATACATATTTCACTTTATTAATAGAAAATTGCTATTGTTAAAAGAACAAAAAGAAAAAAAAGAAAAGGAAAAAGAAAAACAGTGTTTGCACATGGTTATAGTTATTGCCCCCGGGAAACATGGCAACTACATAAAATAAATGTGGATATTTTTTAAATGAACAAAAATAAACAATTTTAAACTAAAAGAAAAAGAAAATAAACTCTATTGATTTATGAACACAGAGGCCCAATGCACTGGGAAGAGAAGCTTGGGCATGTATGTCTGTCCCTAAATATTGTGTTTGAAACCAACATGCCTAATCCGTACACAGAAAATTTTCAAAATTAACCCATTCAGTTTTCGAAAATGTCTCAAAAAACTCAATTATAAATTTTATTTTGTGACCAGCGGATAAATCTCAATGTTCACATTTACACAATTTTTTTTAAAGATAAGTGTTTGCTTACGTTATATTAATACGAGTAAATAAATCGTTACATGAAATATTTACCATGATAAAACTTAAAAAACTAAAAAAAAAAAAAAATCCTTAGAACAATTACTACTTTCTAAAAAATACAAAGAATAATAAGAGCACAATCTTTTCCGTTTTCAGACTTGAGTTCATGCTTTTGCATCCAACACCAGCATCCAATTCCTTAGAGGTTTCTACGGTCTTCTCGGTGGCCATGGCAGTCATTTATTCATAGATGCGAAAAATACGTCAATTTTTTGCCTTTCAGATTTTCTAACAAGTGGCGGCCCATATTATGTCCTACTTACATTGGCTATCCTTAGTTAGCTTTTGATGAATTGAAAATATCTCGTGCATTCCAAAATACTAGAGAAATAGACTTAATATTCATTACAAAAATGGGATGTGAATCCAATTTTCATCTCCTCATTAATTGCACATATGCAGCTTGGTACTGGACGGCAATTGCCTCAAGACTTAATTTCTCTCTCTCCCTCTCCTGACTTCTCTTTACAGGATTTCTGGCTGCATCATCGTTTACTTCTACCATCGGCTAGTCGGAAAAAATGGGATGTTCTCTGGTTAGCTGGGATTTGGAGCACCTGGCTAGAAAGAAACATGTGTATTTTCACGCAACAAAGAAGACCAAGAGAGGTCTTACTCGGAGCAAACGAGGTGGATAATTGGGAACGCTTTTGTTAAATGAGAATCCACTCGGAAGCAGAGAAGGGTTCTGAAGACCTCTTGTTTTTCTTTTCATTTATTCCTTATTTCCTGGATTAGTTCGTTAGACTTAGTTTGTATTTTGTATGTTTTTATTTCTTTCTTTTATCTTTTCAACTTTTCACCTGTAACCTAGCGAGCGATCGCTCGTTGTTACTTACATAAAAAAAAAATATTCATTACAAAATATTGTGCTAAAAAGAAACTACTCAAAAGTACTTCCAATTCACAACTTGCTATACAAACAAACAATCCCATAAAATCCTTAATTCCAATTAAGTTGCTACAAAAATTTGCATAAACTTTTGCTAAACAAATCAAGTAATTGGATTGCCAAACAGATCAAATACAATCCTTAATTCCCAACTTGCATAAGTAAAATTTCTCCTAATTTGGCGTTCAGTGAAAGAGCCAAACTCGTATAGTTGCAATTTACAAAAAATGTGTTACTACGAAACACATATCTTTGATTGCTGAAACATGCATAAGTTCTGGAACTCTCAAAACGCAAGTTTGATGAAAAAACTTTATGCCGCTTTGCTGAAAAACAATTCGTCGAAAGACCAATTTGCAAAAACTTTCTTTAAGCTGCAGTTCACAAAATCTGTGCATAATCTACAATTAGAAAGCCAATTTCCAGAAATTTTCTTTACTACCCTTGTTTCTGAACTTGAACTTCACAATCTGTTGCAATTACAGAGCTCGATCAATCTATTGATCTACAATTTTCTGCAACAACTCGATCGCAATTAAAAGCGGTGCTTTGATTACAAGCTGTTGCAAGGACTCTACTCCATTACCTTCTTCCTCTCCTCTTTCGAGAACTCAGCGTTGATTCGCTCAATTCAGTCACAAAAGCAAGAGAGAACTAGATCTGTACTTGCTAGTCATGAGCAAAAGCAGAAGCAAGAGACGACGGTACCGTACGTGTACGTGGCCTCTGTTCGTCAGAGGAAACTCGTCGCCTAAAGGCTTAAAAGCTGATTATTTTGTGCAGGAAGCTTTACGAGAGAACTAGACTGCACAATCTTGTCGCGAGAGCAAGAGAGTGCTAGACCTGCACGATCCACTCACGAGAGAGAGAAGAACGGCGCCGCACCTGGCCGTCGTTCATCAGATGAAACCCTGGTTCGCCTCACTAGTCAGTCGCCTCTCGTTTTCTCTCGTTCGAATGAAATCGCTCTTGAAAAATTCAAATTGATTTTTGTCTTGCTAAAATCAAACCATGACACCCCAACACCCATTCAAAAAAAAAAAAAAAAAAATCAAACCATGACACTAATTCATGCCTTAGCTATAATCAAATCAGTAGATTTGTGCTCAAACTAATTAGTGCCTTACTATTATCTTGTGCCAGATCATGTAACGACCCTCCTGCTGACGCACCAAATTGTATACAATTTACACAATTTTTTGGTATCGAAAGAAAAAAAATCAATCCCAACAGACGCACCAAATTGCATACAATATGTGCATTTTAAATATACTCACTAATTTAAACCAAAAAATATAATCACTAATTAAGGTCAAAGTATCACCTACATATATCTTTCTAAACATAGATATATTTTATATTTTATATTGAAATGACATGACGTTGATGAATTCATGACTTTGGTTGTTCTTTGGGCTTGTGACTAACGCTTTTAAAGGCCTACTTGCAAAATTGGTTGGAATCTCCTATGAAACTAAAATATAGATTTGGATCATTTCTAACATCACAAGGAAACGACTAAGCAGTAAGCAGTTAATTTGCAAAATATTGAATTGGCTCATTTCCAACTTGTAAATGCAGATTTGGATCATTTCCAACTTGTAATGTAAACTTCAATTTAAAATAGCCGATATTAACCCAAGTCATCTATTAACTATACTGATAACTGATTTGCAAAGCAGTTGCAAACAGATAAAGCTTATCCAATCCAAAAGTTACAACTTCAACTAAAAGTGATCCTAAAACATGTGTATTTGGTTCGATTTACAATTATTACAATTTGAGAAGAACTTTAGGACTAGATCGCAAGTTAGCCATAATTTGAGCATAATGTTTAAGTAGAGGAATTCTCACCGTATACACATTTTAAGCATAAATTTAAAAAATAGCTATGTTTTGAAATATATTTCTAAATAGCACTTCCGGACTCTGAGAGTCCGAGAATTAAAATTGAATTATTTTAATTTTCAAAACAAAAACCTATCTCTCGGAGTTAAGTTTTGAATTTGTTTATTTTTTAAAAAATAAATAAACTCTAAGAGAAATGTTTTTGTTTATAGAATCTGATTAGCATATTAAAATTTTGAAAAATAATTCATTCAAATTCTTTGGATATGAGCCTTCCATTTTAACTGCAATTTTTTAGAATTTTACATAACAATTAATAACTTTTTTTATTAATTTTCTTATTGTCAACCTATTATTATTTTTTTGTTATTTTTTAATTTATCATTTATCATCATAATATTTCTACAATTTTGACACTAAAAATCGTGTTGACTAAATACAAAAGAAACAACTTAAAACTTTTATCATTTTTTTGACTTTATAACTCTTTTTTTGTCAATTTATTAAACATTTAATAATTAAAGAAAGTACTCTGTCGTAAGAAAGGACTTCCTCTAACAAATAAATATAGTAGCAAATCTTAGAGTCTGAAAGAATTTGGATGAATGTTGATGAATATTTTTAAAAAATTTAATATGTTTAATCGGATTCTATAATACAACAAAAAAAATTAGTTCATTTATCTTAGAAAAATAAATAAATCCAAAACCTAACTCCGAGAGTTGGGTTTTTGTCTCAGAAATTAAAATAATCCAATTTTAATTCTCGGATTTTAAGAGTCCGGTTTACCCATCTCAACCGTTCTCTCAGAGTCCGAAAGTGCTATTTTGGGAATATATTTCAAAACATAGCTATTTTTTGAATTTACGCTCAAAACATGTATATGATGGGAATTCCTCCTTAAGTAGAGGTAGAATGAATAATGTTGGTAGTTGAGTTCTTAATTTCCTATGTGTATTAATATTTGAACTTATTCTAAATGATAAAAAAAATAAGTTAAATTGGTCGATTATGAATACAACTAAATATTACAAGTCATGTTATTAATATAAGATGACCTTAAAATAAAAAACTATATAACGTGACGTGACATTTTAAAAATGCACAATTATTTTTGTAAAATAAATACACATAAAAATCTATAATGAAATTATAACTATAAAAATCAATCGTCAATCATTGATTAAGATTTGTTGACATTTTATTATAATCTGACTGCTAAAATAATTAAATTGACATGCCACAAAATTTTCATTTATAAATGTGATATGCCACATTTTTTTGTGTGCTGCAATGATATTGCTCAAAAATCTCAAATGAATGGATCGGATTAATTTATTTTCAATAGCGAAAAACAAAATACAATTCTTATATATATATTTATATAGCTTACGACATTACACATTACATTACCTCTTGCATCTTTTGGTTATTAATTAAGTAAATCTTTATTCATCTTATCCACTTCAGACTTTTTAATATTGATTTTCTCTTGAATCTTTTTCATCTCCCGGTCAAGTTTTGTCAAATTCTTCTTCCATTCCTTCATTCTTTTCGAATTCTCAAGCTGCTGGCGCTTCAGTTCGTCAATGCGCTCATTTATATACTGGAAAATATACAATAAAAATATCACTCATCTTGTTATTGGTCATATATGTATTATTGAAGAACAGAAATATATTAGTAATTCGAGCAATTTCTATGAGGTACCAGCTTAAATTAAGAAGAATGAAAGTAATTTGGAGTTGGAATAAAAAAAATTATGTGTACGGTGTACCAAACTACCAACTTGCCCTAAATATAGAATTTATTGTCAAAGTTAATGCAGTTATAATTTTTCTTACTTGAATCCATTTCTTCTGAGGTTGATTACTAGTAGCCCAACTTATCCTCCATTCAATATGTTGCTTCTCCCTCTTTTGAGCCTCTTTAAATTTCAAAAATTCATCCGATTTGACTTCTTCTCTCTCTACTTGGAGCTCTTCTAAAAACAATTTAAGAATTTTTTAACTTTGTCGTATTAAAAGAAGAAATAAATTTCTCTACCTAAAAAAAAAGAAGAAATAAGTTTCTACCGATAGAACTACTTCTACCGCAAAAAAAAAAAAAAACGATAGAACTACTTACCCAATTAAATAAATCCTCTTCCTCTGAGGAGTGTACCCTCATTTCTTTCTTTGAATCTTTGTTTAAATATTCTTTGACAAGTGCCAAATCACGTTTTGCATATTCGATACGTTCCTTGTAATATTTCTGATCATAACAATACATTCGATATCTATATCTTCTTTCAATCGATTGTTTTTTCCCCTGTTACATCAAATCAACCATGAAAAGATCATCCTATATCTTATAATTGAAACTTCGAAAAATACACCAGAAATTTCTATAATACAAGATAGACTGGAGAAATAATCAGCTCAAAATAATTGTGTATCATTCGAAATATATAAAGTTAGAGTTGATAAATAATCATACCAATAGCCGCTGCAATTCTTTATTCAAATGCTCAATTTCTTCCTTCTTCTCTTGGATCTCAAGAGTAGCGTCTTCGATGTTGCGCATGATTAATGGATCTTTATACATTTTTTACTAGCAAATGACCGTTACGACAATGTTAATTTTCTGTATTAAAAAAAAATTGGTAGGATCTGGATGGATCCAATTGAATATTGAGATCGAATATAAAATAACTAAGAAATCAGAGAGAAAAACAATGAAAAATATATTTTGATTAATTCAAGAATAATTGCAGGTTTAAATAGGATTGTATTACTATAAAATATGGTTGTTTGAAAAACTGAATTCTGTTACTGATCAATCTGTTTCCTTGGAACCCAAGGGTCAAAACCATCAACGCATTATATATGTTGGGCTCAATCGGTTTCCTTGATGCACAAGTTCCAAAATGCCAAATCATGTAACTTATATCTTTCCTTAGTCTTGTTTGACAAGCAATTTAACAACTATGACTCTGTTTTTCTAATACAAAATTCTGATAGTGACGGAGCCTTATAGAGACCGGAGGAGACTATAGCCCTCAAGATTTTTAATCAAGTAGTGTATATTATATAGGTTTAGTATACAGAATTCCGAATCCTATTAATATTTATGTAATAAAAATTATCAGGATATTTTTCATGACATTTCTCAGACACATGTATTGGCTTGTTAGTTCAAATTATTGCACCAATTTATTATCCTGTTATTTTAAAGCTGATTTCATTTTTCTATTTCAGTAATTGTGGTACTAAATATTTAAAGATGATTTTGATTACTTAATGTCAAATTTTCATACAAATATGTAAAATGTCAAATATCATATTATTTTTAGAATTGCCATGTCACCGTGTTCATATCCGTGTAACATATTTTATGTGTATTGGCCATAAAATTTTATACAAGCTTATTAATTGATGAAAAAAAAATTCTGACACCCCAAAAATACTGAGTCAAGTTTCGTCACTGAATTCTAGTTGTCATTTTTAAATCATTTTCTAACTGTATATTTCCTTATTAGAAATATTATAACGATGAAATAAATGACAAATAGTGAGCTTTTAATTCATGATCCAAGTTTCATATTTAATCGGAATATATGGGCCCACGAGTTAGGTGAGTAGGACACTGCAATTTGCAAAGATAATTGACTTTTTTTTTTATAGCACTATTTGTCAAAATAAAGCAACACTTGCCACTGGTTTGAAAATAATGTAGTAACTACCATTTCCGCCACTATTAGTGGCGGAACAGATAGATTTTCAGTTCTGCCAAAAACGGTCCATTTGACGCACTAAACGTGGTTAATTAGTATTAAAATTCTTGTTTCGCCACTAGTAGTGGCGGAACATGTTAAAATATTTTTTACCCCCACTTATAGATTAACATGGCTCATGAATGGACAATTAGCGTAAAAATTGAAGAATTGCTATGTTCCGCCACTATTAGTGGCGGAACAGGTGCATATAGCAGCTGGGCGAAATACACTGTTTCCGAAAAAAAAAAAAAAATTTTGTACATTTAGTATCGGTTCTTACCGAATAACCGATATAAAATACAAAAATCCACAACGGTTATTTAGAATAACCGTTACAGAATGATTCTCTTTGGTAGCGGTTATTTCTTAATAACCGTTACAGAATCATTAAAAAAATTTTGTGCATTTAGTATCGGTTCTTACCAAATAACCGATATAAAATACAAAAGTCCGCAACGGTTATTTAGAATAACCGTTACAGAATGATTCTCTTTAGTAGCGGTTATTTATTAATAACTGTTACAGAATCATTTAGTATCTGTAAATGATTCTGTAACGGTTATTAATAAATAACCGCTACTAAAGAGAATCATTCTGTAACGGTTATTCTAAATAACCGTTGCGGATTTTTGTATTTTATATCGGTTATTTGGTAAGAACCGATACTAAATGTACAAATTGTTTTTAATGATTCTGTAACGGTTATTAAGAAATAACCGCTACCAAAGAGAATCATTCTGTAACGGTTATTCTAAATAACCGTTGCGGATTTTTGTATTTTATATCGGTTATTTGGTAAGAACCGATACTAAATGTACAAATTTTTTTTTTTTTTCGGAAACAGTGTGTTTCGCCCAGCTACTATATGCACCTGTTCCGCCACTAATAGTGGCGGAACATAGTAATTCTTCAATTTTTACGCTAATTGCCCATTCATGAGCCATGTTAATCTATAAGTGGGGGTAAAAAAATATTTTAACATGTTCCGCCACTACTAGTGGCGGAACAAGATTTTTAATACTAATTAACCACGTTTAGTGCGTCAAATGGACCGTTTTTGGCAGAACTGAAAATCTATCTGTTCCGCCACTACTAGTGTCGGAACACAGGTTGTTCCGCCACTAATAGTGGCGGAAATGGTAGTTACCACATTATTTTCAAACCAGTGGCAACTGTTGCTTTATTTTGGCAAATAGTGCTATAAAAAAAAAAGTCAAGATAATTCAAACAGCAAAAATGAAGAAAGCTAAAAGCCCAGAAGAATGCTCCATACATGACCAAAACTCCCGGCCCAACAGAATCTATAATACAAATTGTATTTCTTAATCAATCATATTAAGATGTAATATTTGCAATATATATCTATTAAGCTGCCTCGGGATTTTTAATCATGTTATGTGGCACTTTTGAAAAAAAAAAAATCTCAAATTCATGAGGTGCTAGAAGAGCAAAAACTTTATGTCAACTTGAAAAAGTGTGAATTCATGACCTCAAGCTTGGTATTTTTGGGGTACGTGGTGTTAGATGATGGAATTAAGGTTGATCCAGTGAAGGTCGAGGCAATTGTGAGTTGGCCAGCTCTGACGTCTATCCATGAAATATGAAGCTTCCATGGCCTCGCCTCATTTTATCGAGGTTTCATCCGTAACTTTAGTACTCTGATCGCTCCAATTACTGAGTGTCTGAAGGGTGGTATGTACAAGTGGACAGATGAAGCTCAAGAGAGTTTTGAGTTAGTTAAGGAGAAGATGACACAAGCTCCTGTCCTCGCACTCCCATGCTTCGACAAGGTGTTCGAGATTGAATGTGATTCTAACGTGGATATAAGCGCTGTTCTAAACCAAGAAGGACGTCCCATTGCCTTCTTCAGCGAAAAACTTTTTGAATCATGCAAGAATTATTCGACATACGACAAAGAGTTCTACGCCATCATCCGAGCATTAACACATTGGAGGCACTATCTTATCTCAAAGGATTTTGTTCTTCACTCCGACCACGAAGCGCTAAAGTACATCAACGGTCAATACAAACTTAAACCCCGACATGCCAAGTGGGTTGAGTTCCTACAGAAGTACACTTTCAACATCAAGCATAGGCATGGCGTTCTGAATCGAGTCGCGGATGCGCTGAGCCGACGTCATTCCTTGTTGTCTACCATGCAAGTGAATGTTATCGATTTTGATGAAGTGAAAGAGCAGTACAAAGACGACGTGTTTTTTGGTAAGGTGTATGACACTTGTTTGACAGAGCCTTATAAGGATTTTCTTATTCAAGACGGATTTCTTTTTCTTGGAAACAAACTTTGTATCTCAGAAGGTTCTCTTCGGTATGCTATTATTCAAGAGGCTCATGACGGAGGACTTAGTGGGCATTTCGGGCGAGATAAAATTTACGCGTTAATCAATGGACGATTTTTTTGGCCAAAAATGGTAAGAGATGTGAATCATTATGTCTCAAGGTGTCGAATCTGTCACATTGCGAAAATCTCTTCACAAAATAGTGGCCTTTACACTCCGCTACCAGTACCTCGAGCTAGCTCCCTAGGATGACATTAGCCTCGACTTTGTATTAGGGTTGCCCCGGACGCAAAGAGCGAAAGACTCAGTGATGGTTATGGTCGATCGATTTTCAAAAATGGTGCATTTTATTCCATGTGCTAAAATAATGGATGCAACCCATATCGATGATCTCTACTTTCGGGAGATTGTAAAACTCCACGGAATTCCGAAAACCATGACTTCTGATAGGGATCCGAAATTTGTCGGACATTTTTGGCGTACTCTTTGGCGAAAAATGGGTTCGAAACTTCAGTTTAGTTCTGCGCATCATTCTCAAACTGATGGCCAGACCGAGGTTGTAAACCGAAGCTTAGGCAACCTTCTACGCAGTCTCGTCGGTAGTCATCTTCGACAGTGGGATCAAATCTTAGCTCAAGCAGAGTTTGCTTACAATAGTTCTACGTGCAAGACTACTGGAAGAAGTCCTTTTGAAATAATGTATGGAATAAATCCCCAACCCCGTTAGACCTTCTACCGCTTCCGACACTTCGTCAGTTCAGCGGAGATGCTGAAGACAGAGCAAAATACATCAAAGAATTGCATGAGCAAGTGAGAAATCGAATTGTCAAACAGAATGCGAGCTATGAAAAAAGGGCCAACAGGCATCGCAAGCAAGTGAGATTCGATGAGGGAGATTTGGTGTGAATACATCTCAGTAAGGATCGCTTCTCGCCGGGCCGACACGGAAAGCTCAAACCTCGCGCTGACGGTCCTTTCAAGATCATCGAACGCATCAATGACAACGCTTATAAAATTGAGCTGCCTGGAGATTATGGGGTCTCAGCAATTTTCAATGTTAAAGATTTAACACCGTACTATGAAGATGAAGGGATTAACTCGAGGACGAGTTTGCACGTAGCGGAAGCGTATGGTGCCCCTTAACCTGCGATAATTACAAATTAGGAAGGAGATTTCTTGGGAATAAGGTTTCTTGGCAAGGAGATTTCGTTATTAGCATGTATTTTTTATTTCCTATTTTGTCTTTTATATTAGGCAGTATTGTAGGGCAAATTTAGTAATAAGACAATTATTTCTTTTGTCAACCCTCAGGTCTTGTCTATATAAAGAGTCTATTAGCTATTGTAAGAAATAACCAATCAATTATTAATAAAACTATTTTCTTGAGTTGAGTAATACTCCTCTTGTATCGTATCTTAGTCTTTTATTCCTCTTTCAATTATTCGCTTCCGTCCGCCATCAATAATATAAATTAATATAGTAAGAAAAAATATAGTATAACATAATATGATATAGTACGATATAATATAGTATAATGTAAAATAGTATAATATGATATAATGTAGTATAATGTAAATAATATAGTGTAATATACTAATATTGTATAATGTAATATAATATAGTATAATATAATATATTAAAATATAGTATGATATAACATAGTATAATGTAATATAATATAGTATGATGTAGTAATGTAAAATAGTATAATGTAGTATAATACAATATAGTACAATGTAATATAATACAGTTTAATATAATAAAGTATGATTATAATATAGTATAATGTAATATAATATAATATATTATAATACAATATATTGTAATATATTATAGTATGATGTAATATAGTATAATGTAATATAGTATAGTGTGATATAATCTAATGTACGATAGCAACATGTATAGTATGGTGCAATATAATATAATATACTATAATATAATATAGTATATTGTAAAAGTACTATGTAATATAATATAGTACGATATAATATAGTATAATGAAATATAGTATAGTATGATATAATATAGTATAATGTAATGTAATATAATATAGTATGATATAATATAGTATAATGAAATATAGTATAATATGATATAATATAAGTAACATAATATACTATAATATAGTATAATGTAATATAGTAAAATATGGTATAATATAATAAAGTATAATGTGATATAATATAGTGTGATGTAGTATAGTATAGTGCAATGTAGTATAATATAATATAGTATAGTGTAGTATAATATAACATAGTATAGTATAGTATAATGTAGTATAATATAATATGATAAAAATAATATAATATGATATAATATAATATAATATAATATAATATAATATAATATAAATATAATGTTGTGTCATACTATATTAATTATTGTCATGCTTAAAAAAGAAGAAACAAATCAATGCCAAATATTTTATTTATTGCTATAGATAAAAACAATCTTCTAGAATAACAATCCATTATGTAGACAGTAAAAGAAAAAACAAATCAATTCCAAATACTTTCTTTCTTTATTTCTCCGTTAGTTTCTTTTATAGTTTCAAGTACTGGAGATGAAGAGTCACGAGGGAATTAGAAAAAAAAGAAAGGAAAATAATTAGACACTAAATTACGATTTTAGCCTTTTATCATTTATTTTATATAGAAAAAACGTCTACAATACTCCACTTTCCAGCTAAGCTGGACTGTTCATCAGAACTAATATTTTCAATGTGGAGTACTGTAGACAAGCTCAATAAGTATTTAGAAAATATTTGGAGGATGGAAGGAGGTGGATTATTTCCATTTTTGCATCTTATTTTAGGATATTTCTATATTACATCGTTAGTTTAGACAATTTATATTTTGATAATTAGTTAAAACTCTACTATATAAAGAGTATAGCATCTTATTTCTTATAATATAGTCTCTCAATTTATTATACGAATTCTTTTGTTTTCTCTAGTTCTTTGTTTCATCTGTTTTCTTTCATATCCATATTCTCCCAATTACTCTTAACACCATCATTAATCTTGTTCCAGAAATAAAAATATTTTTCTTGGTAGTTCCACTAATGTTTAATGTTCCACCGCTTTTGTTCGGATCTGGTGATGATTGATGGACTTATACTTGTAATTGTTTGTAAGCAAGGACGGAGCTTAATAGAGAGAAAAGATCATTTTTCAGCTTATTTCCGTTCAGAATGCTTTCTTCCATGTGGGTGGGTGGGGGGGGGGGGGGGGGGGGGGGGGGGGGGAGAGATTAATAGGCATAAACGTGCGGAAGTATTAATAAAAGTCGGTTGGGGGGGGGGGGGGGGGAGAGATTAATAGGCATAAACGTGCGGAAGTATTAATAAAAGTCAATAAAAAAAAATTAAAAGTCGTATTTTGCTCTTCCGCCACTTAAAATAATTCCAGCATTAATCGCTTCCTTGATCCCTTAAAATGCACAATCCAAAAAAGAATACATAAAAATATTAAAAAAACACATGTAAAAATAAGAAAAATAGAGCAAAAAAAATACCTTTACATCCAAGGGCATTCCGTGAAATTGACGAGCACCATTGGGAGGGGTCCAGTTGTAAATTTCACACGGTAAAAATAATAAAAAAAAATTCTTTTTAATTCCGCCGTAAATATTTCGCGCTGGTAGAATTTTTGAATTTAGATAATAAGTGTGATTTTATGACCCAAAATGATTTAGGTTTTTTAAATAAAAAGTTAAAATTCCTTAGTATTTTAAAACTCTGGTTTTATTTTTGGAAAATGGAAAGTTTAAAGCAAAAGATAGAGCATTAAAAAATAAGAGAAAACTAGGAGAAGCTCTGCGCGAGATTCTTTAGCATTATCAACAATTTATTTTATGACAATTTAGACAATACGATACTTGCAATAAGAGACACAAAGAATGTTTATTACATTTCCAAAAGAATATATAATGAGAATTTAGACAATACAATACTTACAATAATAGATAAAAAATGTCATTGCATGTGATAGTACTATAGTACTGACTGAATCAGAATACATATACAATCAAACTACAAAAAGAATAGGGTCAATGGTATAACTGGAAGGTGAGGATTTTTCTATTTATTTTAGAATTTTTTTTGTTTTCTAATGTTTTACGTTTGGGAAGATTCTCAATTTTGCTTTTAGCATAAAACAAGAAATGTAATGATTCTTAATTCAATTTTTGATCAACTAATGGCTGACGCGAAGTTGAAATTATAACGTATTTGAAAGATGTACTTTTTGCATTAGGTCCTTCAGTTTTACAAAATTTTATTTTCTTACTTTTGATATAATGCTAGTGACTGGAAATTTGCTGCAAAACAATTCATGAAAAAGTACTCAGAATATGTCATTTTATGTCAGTCAATTTAATAAATTAGTTGGACAATAATAATAAATAGATTGCTGGTAAACTGAAATTACACCGAAAATTTGTTAAGTAAACCCTATTGAACTCTAATTCACAAATTTAGACTGATATTGAATTATAAATTGCTAATTCAAATCCAAATAGATACTAATTCAAGAGAAAAAAAATGAAAAGAAAGCTTCTATTTTACCAGATTTCAACCTCAAAGCACACAAAGAGAAGAAAGAGTACAAAAAGTTGCCGCTTTGGGTTTTGCTCAATGCGTTTTGCTCTTCCATTTTTCATTTTTTTTCCTTACGGGCCGCGAAATAGGATCCGAGAGCCGCTTTGTTGGGTTTCCATCTAAGGCGAGCGAGCTAAAGGGGATAACGGAGCATGAGAGGAAGGGAATAAGCGACGCGAGAGCAAGATCTTTTTCCGTTTTACTATATCCGACGTGGAGGAGAGAGAAGAGCCACGCATGCAATCGGTCAATGGTCAGGTTTTTTGGTCGGTCAGTGTAGTCTTATTGTTACCGTAAGCTCTGTCATTGTATGTTTTGAGAATATACACAAAAATATTATTCAACAAAATATACTGATTCACTAATATATAAAAAAAAAATAGAACTAGATGGGTATTTTGGATAATTTTAAATGGATCGGCTACAATTAATATAAAATAAAATCAATCAATCAATTAATTAATAGGAAATTAGTGATTTTTAACAGAAATATCAAAGTAACAATTTTTGAAATATATAATTTTGAAATACACAAAACCAAACATGATGTTTGGGTCTTGTTTATATTTTATTTTATGATGATTTAGTGGTGTTTGTTCGGCTTACATTCATCGGCCCTATCGGATTGAGTCGAATCGGGCCTACGAATCACATTAATTTGTCGGATCAATTTAGATTTTTCCAATTGTATCAATTATAATCAATTTCATGCAATAGAATTTTAAGTGTGTTTTCGAGGGATTAAAATTAACAAATTTGGAAAAAGAAGTCAAAAGAGAAAAAGTTACAAATAGTATAGTATTAAATATAAATATTATGAAACGTACGCAAAGCATAAATTATAATAGTCACACCAAAGCGTGAGGTTCACTAATCTCGACAATACTCCAATTATTTGATTTATGGACTTGGGGCATGTTTGATTTGGTGTATTTTGAGGGAATGTATTTCTTAATCGATCCTTTATTTGACCCAAAATCCACTGTTTGATTTCACTGAATACATGATTTAAAAACATGATGCACGTATTTTGTCATCTAGTCTCGGATGCAGGATGACAAATTATAATAAGGAAGCGGATGAGAACTCTTTCCTCATTCTTCGCCCCTTCAACTCGTTGCCTCACTTCGATCTCCTTCTTCGTTCTTCACCCTCACACCACTCCTCTCAATTATAGTAGACGTTCTTCCTTAGAAACCTAGAAAGGGGCAGGGCACTTCCGTAGTTTGGCGTTATATTTTTGATGGATTTCGCGAAATTATCAGTAACTGTATTAGAAATAATGTTGCTGATATAATACATAATTATGTCACGGGATTAGAAAACTTAAAACATTCTCTTTCGATCCAAATGATTTAATACTAGAAAGCATAAATATCAAGCATATATCTCATAACTAGAAAGCATATATCTAATATAATACTTCCATGATTCCATTCAAATGATCTCTTTCTTAAGAAAACATAAAACATGCTGTTTCATGATATTATTTATAGGTATTAATTTAAAAACAAAAGTCCTTGCATACTAAAACTCCCCATCATCTCTTTTTCTTCAGCCATTGGATTTGAATCCAAATTATTTCTGTCTATTAGATTGCATGTGCTCATTTATGCATGACCGTCTTCATATTTCACCATAAATTATTGATAGAAACAAAATATTGATTAAGTTTATTTTTACAGTACTTTATATTATTTGAACCATTATTTAGATTTGTGATTTTGTGCATCAAATTAATTCAAAATGATTTTAAAGGTTTTATTATAAGTTTGGTTTTTGCCTTCTGGGTTCTGGGTGCAAGTTGGAGACTTCTATCAGATTCTAGGTATTTAGAGACCGTGAAATCAGGAAATCAAATCTGGGAAAATGGAACTGGATTTCGTGTTTGAAAAATTAGATTTCAGCTTCTGGTTCGGATCTGTTCAGATCAGTATTTCATAAAATTGGGAATCAAAATCGTGAATATTGTTTTCTTAATATCTCTTAAACCGTAAACCTGTTTTTAGCAAATAAATAATCGATTTTCATTGTTTTGACGTGAGGAATCTGGTGGTACCATCTGTTCTAGCTTTTGATCTTTAAGTTTTGCATGTGCATTCATGGCATATAAGATTGTGTGTTCTTTGTTGTGTTGTATATGTTGAAGTAGTGATTAATTTAATTATTTCACTTTAGCTCCCGGCACCTTTGAGGACGATCTTGAAGAAGACGCTTCAGCTGACGAGGAGACAGGAGTTCTAGTAGCACATAATTGAAGTGGTAGATTGATTAGTTGGTAACTTTATAAGGTAAGGAAATTTAATTTGCTCTCCTATAGTTCCGCTTTGACCTTTGAAATAGAATTTGCTAATTTAGTCCAATTTGATATTCCTTTTGGATAATTGAACATGAGAATCTCGTGGTGGGAATGAGACTATATTTTTATATTTTAGGGACTATGTAGCCCGAAGTAAATATTATATTTATTTTCGAAACGTTTACGACGGGATCTGGGAAAAGGATATTTTAGTTAACTAAAATGAAAGAAAAGAGAAGAGAAGAAAGAGAAGACCAGATCTGGGCCGTAACCTGAGTGGTATCTTAGGAGCGGTTGTTAGTGCGACATGACCTACCCCAGACAACAATTCTGGGACTCCGTTCAGGTCTAAATGATCTGATGCACACAACTGTTGGACCTACCCCAGACAGCAATTCTGGGACTCCGACTGGATAATAATTGAAAAGAGGAAAGAGAAATTAACTAAATGAAAAGTACAGTTGACAAGATATTTTATTAGTAATTACTAATATATATATTATAAATTTTTTTTTGGATTTATGGATGTTCTTATTACGAGATTCAAGAAGTTAGTATGGATCAGTAGTTAGATTCACTTATAGGAGACTGGGCTTCGTTTTGTTCTTTTATCCCTTACTGAGTACCTCTGTACTCATTCTTTTTGTTATTTATTTATTTATTTATTTATTTATTTTGCCCAGGTGGATGTTAGCTTTGGAGTTCGGGGTTTTGAGAGACGACTATCTTCATCCTTATTTTATTTCTAGTTATTTTCTTTAGTTTGAGACTTTTAATGGTTTAAGTAGTA
This sequence comes from Juncus effusus, assembly GCA_027726005.1. NCBI lineage: Eukaryota > Viridiplantae > Streptophyta > Magnoliopsida > Poales > Juncaceae > Juncus > Juncus effusus. The sequence continues at coordinate 2,615,889 of CM050893.1, read as the reverse complement.
GAGATGTATTATTTGATTTAAACATCTTTTAATATTTGGTGTTTTGGAATAAATGTTGAAAACAAATAAAATAATTAGGTTTTTATTTATTCTGTGTAAATGATCGTAATGAATGCCTTGTGTGTTTATCGACCACGGCGATTTGCCATCTCAAGGGAGGGGACCAGACACCAAACTCATTCTCGCAATTCATTTGAGAAGCAAGAAAGAAGTTGAGTTTCCTAGAGAGGAAAAAGAGATTGTTATGAAGAGGCGTGAAGAACAAGGGGAGAAAGATGAAGAATTAGGGGTAGAGGATGAAAATATAATTGTGAATGAGAATGTAAATGTAAATGTACAAGAAAAAGAGAAAGAAAAAGAAAAAGAGGGAAAAGAGAAGGAAAAGGTGTACAAAAGGAAGAGAGAGTTTACGTGCCAAAGGCACAGTTTCCGTCCCGTTTGGTGGTGAAGAAAAAGGCAGAGGCCGAAAAGGACATGCTTGCGATTTTCAAAAAGGTGGAGGTGAACATTCTCACCGTTGATGCCATCAAAAAATTTCCCAATGTTGCCAAATTTTTGAAAGACTTGTGCACAAATAAAAAAAGGTTAAAAGGGGATGAAAAAGTGAACCTCTCTACCGTTTTGAGCCTATATGCGAGACTTCCCCCGAAAGAAAAAGATCCGGAAATATTCGCCATTCCCTGCACCATTGGGCACCATCAATTCACAAGGTGAATGCTTGATTTGGGGGGCTGCAATTAATGTAATGTCCAGGTTCGTTTACGAGATCCTTGACCTGGGTAGTTTGAAGAACACTCGAGTTGTGGTGACTCTTGCAGACCGCTCTAAGTGTTGTAGAAGATGTGTCGTGAGTTTAATTGATTTAGTTGTACTCTTAATTTAATTTAGAATAATTTTTGTTCTTAAAAAATTATAAATTAAAGAATATTTATTTTTTATTCGGTTCAACCGAATAAACCGAATAAGAAATCGATTTATTCGGTTCGGTTTAAATCTTATTCGGTTCGGTTTTTTTCGGTTTGCTCTTATTCGGTTCGGTTTGAACCGAACCGACCGAATGCCCACCTCTACTCTGGCGGAATTGTCCATTTTTTTTTTTTTTTGTTGATCCGGCCATTTGATAGTCTTAAACACGCTTAATTAGGAAAAACAGGTAGTTCCGCTAGGACATCTACTCAATTTTTAGTCCTTCAACCCTATTTTCAAATCTTTTCTAAGTCAAACCTCTCTATAAAATAATCCTCATTTCTCTCTCTAAATCATCCATTCATACATCCTTATCCATTCATTAACACACCTTCATTTTTCACCCTCCATCTTCTTCTTCTTCTTCTTCTTCTTCTTCTTCTTCTTCTTCTTTTCTTTTCCACCATTAATGTCTACAAAGCTTCAAAACCTAATTTCTTGAGAGTAAAAAGAGAGTAAGATTTTCAAGGAGAGAAGTGCTTAATCTAGAAGGAGCAAGTGCTAGATAAACCAAGAAAGGGGGAAGAATTGAGAACAATTGTCATCTTTAGGGTTCGATTTATTTTCTCTTTATTTTCTTTATTTCTTACTTTTTCTTGGATGAATAAAATGACTCAAAAATTTGTAAATATTGTTTTTGTGGACATGAGTGAGTAGTTTTTTAGTAGGGAAAGATTTTTTGTGTGACATTTGTTAACGAAATCATAAGTGAAACTTTTCATTTTATTATGATATTTTAATATTAAATTTTGGCACTTTTACATGAGATCTAAAGTTAAGTTATTTGGAAGAACGATTTGATTTAGAATATTTGTGAGATGTGTTGAGATTTGTTTGAGTAAAAACAACTTGGAAGAGTTTTTTTTTTATTCAAATAATGTTTTAAATCTGGTATTTGTGAAACTTGAAAATAGAAGTTTTTGAGTAAATCTTATGTTTGATTTATTTTGTTGATTATATTTTGGAAAGAATCTAGTAAAACCTTGCTTATAAAATCTTATTAATAAATTGTTATTTATTGTGATTAAAGATTTACATGTCACATGAATCGTCAATATTTACCTACTTTCTCTTTTGAACTTACAAAAATAAAATTTTATTACTTTTATTTTCTCTCGCATCTTTTCCTATTAAAACATCAATAACTACCTTTTAAACTACAACACTAAATGAAAAGTGAGATTAAAAAATTAATCATTTATGGTCTTGCCTCCTTATGGATCGGCACTCTACACTCATTTTCACATATACACTTGTGAAATCATTTAGAGGACTTAAAAATATTTTTATTAAGTTGTGAATTAAAACGACAAATTCCCAAACTTACGGACATTGAAGTTCCTCGTCACCACTTCCTCCGTGGAATCAAAATTATATTAGTTTTCTCCTGATCTATATATAGATCTGAGTATAGTAACAGAATATTAAGATAAATGAAAATTGATTTCTTTCTCTTTTAATTGCATCAATATCGTTATTTTGTAAGAATCGCAGAAGATGGATAGAATCAATCATATTGCAAACCCAAACAGGTGGAAATTTTTTGCAAGTTTTTACTTGAACATGAGTGGAGATTATTGCAAGCCCAAAATCAGAAAAAAAATACCTAGTAATATAAAGTCTGGACTTTAACTGAGCTAAATTGGCCCAAATTTTACTTAATTATGTATTGACATATCTTTTAGACCCATTAAACCTCATTAAGTCTATAGTTGATTTTTTTTAAATGAGAAGATCGAATTCCCCTCTAATTAATATATTCATAACTCAAGTCAAGGTAGAATGTGGCATGAATAAATGTTAATTATCTAAGTGGTAATAAAAATAATTAGACAGTGATATGTATCAAATTAGTTAATCAGCAACTAACAAATGCTTTACCCAATTAGAATTCTTAGTCAAGAGTAATAATGTTTTTGAATTATGTGGTGTAGTGGGGTAGTCCAAATAATCAAAACTTACTAATAATATATTGTTTATTTTTATGTTGCTTAGTATCGAAATCTTTGGGCCCTTTTAGTTTCAATTTGGTAGCTACATTTTTATTTTATTTTTTTGGCGTTGATTTATTTTGAATCCTAACTTTCTTGAAGTACTCAAAGGAGAATATCTCCAAAACAGAAAGGAAAAAAATACTCCATTTATTATTGATGTATATGAGGGTTTCAATGTACAAACTCTTATATCTAAAGGAATATACTCAGCCACTAGGATATAAAACAATATGCCTGGAATCATAAATTCAAATAAAAGAGCAAACTCTGAAATTCGCCCCGTGATGATAACTTTAGTGTTTATAGAAAAAGGACCAATATTTTGTTCTTTTTCTAATATATGCAGTAAATATTTAAGTTTGAGGAATATAATTCACACAAGCATTATATACAAACAACCATTTATATTTAGACAACAATTTATAATTCTCCAAGTTGTTCAATGCAAATAGACATGAAAATACTAATTAGAGTGAGTTTAAATTTGTATGAGGATTATGTCCGCATAGAAATTATATTCCAATTTAGGGTTGCTTAACCTGGTGAAGATCTCTGGTCTTGCTCTCTCTCTCTCTCTCTCTCTCTCTCTCTCTATAAAATAATCACAGTTGAGGATTTAATTATGGATAGCTTAGTCATAATTAAGGGGATAATTATCCTTTTTTTTTTGCCTGCAATAATTATCCAGTTTTAGAGGCATGTTAATTTAGTACACCTGAAAGATACTAAAAGCCTTAAAGAGTGTAATATTTTGTGTGTATTTAATGAAACATTCGTCCTCATTATACATTTCTGGTAGGGAAAAGCATCAACTTTGTGGCATGGCCTTTAATTAATTGGCCTCTGTTGGCTTTTGTTCAGCTTTAATTTGGTCAGTAGATAAGCTCAATTTAATTAATTTCCAGTTGTGTTTCTCTTTGGCTGCTGAAGGAAGATTTATAATATATTATGTATAAATATCTGAATATTTTATGTCATAATAATAAGGGAAATGTGCAAACACAAAATATACTTCTCGGATGTGATGGGTTGTCTCTCATATGTATGATCAGATCAGATATACTTGAAACATAAAATATGAAATATGAAATAAAAACACAAGATCAACACATTTCATATACAATTAAAAATGTCAAGTATCTAATTTGCACAAAAAATATTTTTTAACAGAAAAATGTTAGTATCTCATACAGTGAATATATCATATATTTTGTCTAAATATGTATAAAATAATTAAAAATATAAAAAAAGACAAAATAATATATACCATAAAAGCCTTGTATCTTATGCTTTTCTAAAACAATCGTATCAGATACCTTATCCATATCTGTATCTATATATGTATTCGTTCAACATAAAAAAAAAATAGTAAATATGTAATGCTTTAGTACTTGACGAATTATTTGAATATTAGTTCTATGTATATCGAAAACACCTACTAGCTACAAAAATTATTCTTACCACAAAGACTTCTTATCCTAACTGACAAGGCTCTAAATTATTTATCCATTTTTGAATATGTTCAAAGAATCTTGGTTCTATGTAGTATCGTATAGAATGCAGATCTGCCCCTAGATATTGAAAAGTGTCAAAAAAAAAAAAAAAAGAACTTTGAGCTTTAATTGGGCAGTTTGCTTTTGGAGTAATTTAACATTTTGTTACTTTCCACCACAACAACCAGGTGCCCACATTGGAGGCATGAATCAACTTGCCCACTCAATTCCATCCTTGCAATTCATGGCATGGTTTTAGTGCCATTCTCATCTTAAATATAAAATTAGATAATGAATTCAAAAGCATTTATATTTTCGAACTATTACCTAATTTTATAGTACATATTTTTGCTAATACAACGTTGTAGTGCCATTCTGACCTTCCATATAAAATTAGATAAAGCAAACAAAAGCATATATACAAAAACATTACATATTTTCTAATTATTTTATTTCTAATTTTTTTGCGAGGTTTTAGTGCCATTCTCACCTTCATATAAACTTTGACAAAGAATCCTAAAGATTAATTTATTTAAAAATACCACCTAATTTTCTAATTGTTTCATGTTTTACAAAGTGCTAATGAATTTTTGTTAATTTCACTACTTTTATGTTAATATTTGCTATTCTTCGTTAAGTGTTTTTTATTTTTTTTGGAAATTATGGGATGATGATTTTTTTTGCTAATTTTGTTAATTAACACTATTTGTCACTAATTTATTATTTTATTGTTAATTAGTAGATTTTTTTTTCTTTTTGTTCTAGGCATTATGGGCATTATGGCCATTATTGTAACGCCAATCCTCTTGGTGGCCATTGTAATATAACTATTTATTATAATTAATTAAATTGCGGATATCCAAGACCTGGGATTCAATTTTCGAAAAAATAGAGTTTTTGCAAATTGCTACCGATTATTTATGAAAACTTTTATAAATTATGGTGGCTCCTATAATTTTTCAAACTAAATATGAGTAAATAAAATTTGAAACCACTGCGAAGGCATAATATTATATTATTATTATTATGGTTATGATTAGTATGATTATGATTGTTAGTATTATATCTATTATTGTTATTAAGTGCACATGTTGATTGAACGGATGCTTCCAGTCTTTTGAGAAGATAAGGAAAACGATATTTCAAGGGTGACCTGGAATAATGGATTTCTTTTACATCCCCTTTCAAGGCAAACGGTCCTGGGTACTTGTCGCATTAATACTGGCCATCTGTTCAAAGACCTAAAATAATAATATATATTTTTTATATTATATTGAAATATAAGATATATTTATAGCACATTTTATTTTTTACATAAAAAATCAATTCATAATCACAACCCTTAAGTAATTAAGATGGATGGTTGAGCAATCCTAAACTGAGAGCATTTTGTAGGTTGAGAGTAGAGAGCATAATAAAACAACATAACATATACTATAGATAAAAATTCAAGTATTCCAATAAGGGTTGTTAGCAAACTGAAATCGAACTAGCCAAGTTGAGTAAGTTGAGTTTGAGTTCAGTTTGAAACTAATTAAATCAGCTCCGTCCGATGAGTAATCCAGTTCCAAACATATTTTCCGATCTGAGGTGGGTCCGGTCACATTTGAGCCGCGAGATTCATTGTAAAGTTTATGATAATCAGTTTTAAATAATCAAATTTAGACTAGTTTTTCTTTTGGAATTTTGACACTTATACACATGTTTCAAAAGAAAATATCACAAATACCCAACTTTTTTTCAAAATACCAAAAAAAACCATTTCAGCATTTGAAACACCGGAAATATAAAATTTCGGTCTTTGAAAGACCGAAAGTTGTTAAATCTTTAAACCTTCTTTCACCAGCTCTTAAACAATAAATCAAATAAAATATTATAAAATATTTTTTTTCCGGCATTTGAAAGGTCAGGAATTATTTTTTTATACTTTTCCGGACTGAGTACAATAGGTGGCATATCATATTTTTAATATATTATTTTATAATTGAAATTATGATTATTTTATAATTTAAATAATTGAAAATAATTTAATATTTTATTCTTTTAAATTATAAAATAATTTAAAGTATGATTATTTTAAAAATAATATATTAAAATATTTTAAATTATAAAATAATAATATATTAAAATAGTCATATTTTATAACCAACGCATGCTCTGAAGGCAATTAATCTTTTCTTACTTCCAAAACTATTAAAACCGAAATAAAATGAAATCCCAAATTATTTATATTAAAGAGTTTTTTATTTATTACATTTTTGAACAACTGAAGATAACAATGTTTGATGGATATATTTTGTGGTGAATAAACCCATCCATAATCTATTTTAAAGTATGATTTTGTAATAATATTATTATTTTAAATTATAAAAAAAATATTAAATGATTATTTTAAAAATTATATAGTAAAATATTTTAAACTATAAAATAATCATATTTTGGATTATAAAATTATACATTCAAAATATTATTTCACACCTACTGCACATATTTCAGAAAAGTAAAAATAAAAAAATAATTCCCGACCCTTCAAAGATCGGTAAAAATTATTTTATTATTATTATTTTTATTTGATTCATTGTTAAGGGCTGTTAAAGAGGGTTTAGAGATTTAACGAAAATTCGGTCTTCCAAAGACCGAAATTTTTATAATTCCTGTGTTTGAAATGCCGAAAATATTATTTTTGGTATTTTGAAAAAAAGTTGGGCATTGTGGTATTTTTCTTTTCAAACATGTTTATAAGTGTAAAAATTCCTTTGCTTTTTACAAATTCATAAAATAAAAAAACAAATAAATATAAATATAATATTATCTGAACTCTCAAATTCCGATTATGTCCGCAAAATATCCAAGTGGATCCAACAATAAACATAACCATTAATGATCAGTAACTGAGCTATGAATTGAAGTCCGTAAACGAGCAGGTATCATTTGAGCTCGGTTTGCTTCTTTCGAGCTGACTCGGTTTGGTTTGATTTTGAACTAAAATTGAACTAGTCATTTCGTGAATGATGCTGGGTCAAATCCGAGCGAACACCAACGGACGAGCCAAAGTCAGCTCTAATTCTGAACCCAGATCCAAAATCAATCTCGAAAGTGAAAACAATGAAATGTTACTTCCACTATAACTGTTGATTCTGGTTGATTTCACCCATCTAGTCCCCAATCCCCATTGCTTAATTTCGTGCATAAAAGAGATTAATTTGGAAAATGAATATTATAGAAATTGAGTCTTTGAAAGACTCAATACAGTAAATAAAATACAGCCTTTAAAATAGCGCCATATATATGAACATAAAAAAATATTGTTGCTTGGTAATTTGAAAATGGGAAATGTGCAAGCACGACTGCAGCACGACGGCACTGTAAATATACTATTTTTCCATTTTTATATACTGTTTGCTCATTTTATATATTGTTTTGTCATTTTATATACTGTTATTTATTATTTGTGTACTTTTTATTTTTTTTACTTTTATATACTGTTTTCTCATTTTATATATTGTTTTCCCATTTTATATATTGTTTTCACTTTTTATGTATATATTGTTATTAGAAAATAAATTATATATATATTTTGTTATGTAAATATTGTTATTAGAAAATAAATTTTATATATTGTTATTGGATCCGTCATGAACAGTCGTGCTACAATCCGTCGTGTTCTATCAGATCCCTTTGAAAATTATTTGAATCAGCTTTCGACAGGTCTCTCAAGAGCAATCATATAAACAAGGTAATGATATTTACAGGATCAAATTTCTTAATAACATGCTTTATTATAACTTTTATTACTTTCTAAGACTTAATATGCCTGTTAGTAACAGAAGAATGTCTGTAAATATCACTCTATCGGTAAATATCATTCTATCGAAAATTAATGCTAACCAATCCGAAAGCTACACACTGATTGAAGGGTATTATGGTAACTTCTTTGTCAACATCACTCAAGAGAAGACACTTAAACACTCCTCCAAAAAGCAATTGGCACCAATAAGTGCAACCTTTTTCCTCCACAAATCCACTTAATTAATAAATAAACAAAGAGGGATATTTGTGTATCTGACCCTAGAAATTTTGGGTGTTCATTACAAAAAGAACTTTGAGCCTTATTTTACTCGCATGACAACTATATTTTGTTCATTACTCGGGTTGCCATATATTTCTCGTTTGTTATATGTTCTGATATCATCATTATCTTGAAGTTTAAGAATTTTGAAGCTTGCTTGATATGAAAAATTATATTTTGTTATCTGTTATGATATTATAATCTTATAATTATACATGCACAAGAAATCAACTAATAATATCAAAAATTCTGCTAAACTACTACTACTAGCAGAAAATTTAATTATGTTAACAAGATTTTTTGTTTTATATAATTTTATTTGAAATATGATCAATAATAATATAATTATGAATTACATAATAGTTTGTTTGATATTAGTTTGTTTGATATGCAGTTTGTCTTACATACATATATATATACTTCATTGCTAAGGAAAAAGTATCAATTATTAACCAACGGGCAACGGCTAGTTTTCTAGCATACGTTCAAAATAACATGATTTACAAGGCTGTTAATGCAAAAAAATTCCCACTCAAAAGTACAAATTAAGTAACTTCTGTGGCTTCTCCTCTTTCCACCCTTTAAACACGAACCCTTTAAATACCACCCTCTTCTCTTCTCCCCCTCAAACCATCAATTCCTTTCAAACTTTAAAATCATAAACTCTTCCATTTCCCTCAAAACACAGAACATTGCTTAGAACATCACCAATTAACAAGATACTAAAAATGGAGCATTCATCCGTCGCAAAGCGTCTTTGGCAAGTCGTCCGTGCCGTGTTCTACATGCTACGCATGCGAGGCTTCGTAATCTCAAAAAAGAAACTCATGCTTGATATCCATCTCTTTCTGAGCCGAGGAAAAGTCGCGAGTAGATCATTCATCCATCATCTCACTCACCAAAATCACCGTAACTACTCTTCCCGCACTTCTCGCGAGGTTGAGTTTAGTTGTAGCAACACTCCCTCTTTCCCTTCCTTCAACCTCCCCAAAAGAAAAAGAAACCACCACAAAAACCCTAATCATGACAACTATTTTTTTTACAACTTGGATGCAAGAGAGATAGCCAAATCTCTCGAAGTGTTAAACGAAAATGAGTTATCATCATATGTTGAGTCCCCAGTTTGGGGTTTTGGAAAAAGTCCAATGCCGACAGAACGACAGCTAAGGATAACTGATTCACCATTTATGATGACTGAAGAAGAAGGAGAAATGGATAAGGAGATCGACACTGAGGCGGAGAACTTCATTAAGAGGTTTTACGAGCAACTTCGGTCTCAGGGAAGCATACCGGCCACACCGATGTACGAACTCCGCGCCTAGATAGGTTTTTTAATGTGCATGTATATAAGTGTAATTTTAACACTTGTTGTATGAGTTGTACTTTCCCCCCTTCTTTTCTACAACTTTTTATTATTTGAGCACGACTTTGTCTTGTCTCCAACCAATACGGACGTATTAATGCATTTGTGTTGAGAGCTTATTATTAGAAGCTTAAGAGTTGTGGCTGTGTTTTCTTATAGTTTGTTGTTGTGTTGTTAAATTAGTAGATAAAAGCTTGACCTGTTATGAGTTCAGAATGTATATAGAGTGAAAAAGAGATTTAATCTCATCTTAGTTATTAAACTAAATTTGAGTAAGTTATTAATATAAGTTGTAATATTTTGAGCTAGTTGTTTAATCTATGTACATGTAAATGGATTGATACGTAATATGTTCGATAACAAGCTAGGTGCAACCCTCGTTCTGCTTCAGAAATATATTTTTTACTAAGGATAAATTTGATACGTAAAAAATTTGGAGGATTATATCTGAAATTATTTTCAAAAAAATTAATTAATTAAGAATTTAGCAAGACACAATTTTAATCTACATAACCAATATCTTATACAATTTAAGTACAATTTGAGTCTACATAATAAATCTCTTCTAGAATAAAGACCAAAAATAGACTCTCAATGTTAATAAAAAAAAATAATAATGTCACTCATTTTTAAAATACAAAATACCTAATGGCATTAGTTCAATAATATTGAAATTTAAGGTTATTAGTTAGATGGAAAAACATATGCCGCAGTTAATTCAAATGTTGGATGAATGAATGAATGAATGAATGACTACAGAAAACTCTCAATGTTAATCAAAATAACAACAATGTCACTCTATTAAATACGAGTACAACATGCAATGACCCATAAAGTATTGTTGAAATTTAAGAGAGCTAATTACCCACTTTATATATATTACTATCAGTCTTGCCACAGAAAATCTGGAAAATGAACACGTGTCATATGTAGAGCAAAGTTCATATCGTTGCGCAGAGAGTCCGAATCTCCTGCTGCGGGATTTCAGTTGCCAACCGTGAAGCCGAAACGTGGCTCCATCTTATACGTTTGATTGTGTGGGCTCCATTCCTCATTTAAAAGAGACGGAATGAAGAAAACGGAGAGATAAAGCAAGGAAAAAGTCAATTATTTTTGTGGGCCCCTTCTTTCTTCTTCTCTTCAGTTCTGAAGTTGTTCATTCATTCATCCCCGTATTCGCTAAATATTATATCTCCTTTTAAGTTTTAAGCATATAAAAAAATTTCACCATCAGTATGAAATCCTCCGTTCATCAATTTTGTCTCTTTCTCTTGTGAACCCCTTTTTTTAAGATGACCCACAGAATGTTTAAGGGCCAAAAATCTTTTCCATATCCAAAACCTTTCTTTGTTTTAGTACCCAATAAATGTTTAACTTATTTCTATGAAGTGAATTTCTAGCAAACTACATAATCTCCATGAAAATTCCCGACAAGGTTTCAAACAGAAGAGCAAAATCATGGTAAAAAATAAATTAGAAAGAAAATTATTTTTTTTGGAATTAGAAAAATGATTTTACTAAGCTCGTTATCCTTTATCAACATAAAATGGTATGAATTGATTTGTTGTAGATGCGACTATAAGAAAAGAAAACAAAACATTCAATTCATGCTTAAAAAAATGTCCTTAATTTATTCTTTCCCTTCCTATATATATCTCTGTTGTTTATCCCTTTTTTTTCTTACTTTCCTATATTCTTTTCTTATGAGCAATAAAAGAGAGGATTAATAGAGAAGAGAGGAAAGAAAATATGTCCATATTTCTATTTGTGTATTTTTTTTTATTTCTCTTAATCTCCTGTTGAAGAAAGTTGGAAAAAATAATTGTTTTTATATTGAAATATAAACTTGCAGACCGAGGAAATTTGAATTTTTTTGAATAGTAGCACTATTTTGAAGAATAATTAATCAGATCGCATGTTTTTCAAAATATTTGGGTAGGTAGCACTTCCGCCAGACCCTCTGGCGGAACTGAAGTAGTTCCGCCAGAGGGTCTGGCGGAACTAGGGATTTTTTTTTTTTTTGGCTAATCTCGGCCATTTGGCACCCTTAAACAGCCTTAATTAATGAAAAAGAGGTAAAATTTATTTTTGGCCCAATTTAGACGGTGAAATTGGCCCAAAAATGACGAAAATATAGGTTCCGCCAGACCCTCTGGCGGAACTAGCTAGAAATAACAAGTTCCGCCAGACCCTCTGGCGGAACTAGACCATTTTCCCAACTTACAATCTGACCCAAAAAGTCCAAAAAAATGGTCTAGTTCCGTCAGACCCTCTGGCGGAACTAGTTATTTCTAGCTAGTTCCGTCAGTGGGTCTGGTGGAACTAGACCATTTTTTTGGACTTGCAATCTGACCCAAAAAAATCAAAAAAAAGGTCTAGTTCCGCCAGGCCTTCTGGCGGAACTAGTTATTTCTAGCTAGTTCCGCCAGTGTCTGGCGGAACTAGACCATTTTTTTGGACTTGCAACCTGACGCAAAAAAATCCCAAAAAATGGACTAGTTCCGCCAGAACCTCTGGCGGAACTAGCTAGAAATAACTAGTTCCGCCAGACCATCTGGCGGAACCTATATCAGTGTGTCTTCCAGACAGGTCTGACCCCAAAAAATTGAGAAATAGCCTAGTTCCGCCAGATCCTATGGCGGAACTTGTTCAATCATTGGAGCCTGTTATAAAAGGAAAATCTTTCTCTCTCTCCCCCAATCTAACCTAAAATCCGCCCCCAAAAAATAAAACTACTATTCAGGCGATTTTGAAGTGTATTGGAGGTGATTTTGACCCAAATAAATAGAGAAAATAGAAGAAAAGGAAGACGGAAATTAGGTATTGTATTATAGATTTTTTTTCATTAAATAATTATTATATATTTGTTGTTAATTTGTTAAAATATTATTGCAATTAGTAAGAAGAAAATGGCACAAAACTCTCAAATTCTTGTATATTATGATGGTCTTATTGTAAATCCACCAAACGGATGCAATTACGACCCGGACGAACCAGCTTATATTCCAAAAAGTACAACCACAAATAGGGATTATGACCAACTGTGTAACGAAATTTATGAGAATCTCGGTTGGTCGTATAATGATATTCTTTTAATCCGAGGTCGGCTTCCTTCCCTTAAGAAAGGCATTTGGCATTATAGGTTAGTGAAAATTATGAATAATACACAATTGATTAATTTTGCGGAGCGCGTCATAAGGGTTGGGATGGAGGAATTAGAAATATATGTTGATCGCGTCCAAAATAAAGAATATCAGATAGGAACTAGTAGTAGATCAAATGTAATTCCAAATGCAGATGAAAATGAGATATTAGAACCCGTTGAAAATGAAATAAATATTGAAAATACGAATGAGGACCCGTTTGCGACCTTTGATATGGCACGTGTGAGCAATAATGTACTTCCCGAAATAGATGATGATGAAAATGAATTAGATGAGGAACCCGAAATGGAGTCAGAGGACGAGGAAGAAATTTATGGAGATGGCGATGAAGAAATGGAGAGAGTGAACCATCAGACGGGATTTATATATACGGAAGAGGATGAGATGGTTAGTGTAGGTACTTTCGGTGATGCGCCGGCTGCTGAATTCGAAGATAGTTCAATGTGGGAATATGCGAGAAATGATGTCTTATCTGGCATGAATGTGAATGAAAATGATGATGAAATATTGTATAATGGACGTACATTTGAAACGAAATCAGAACTACAATCGGCTGTAAGAGCATACAGTGTGAAGCATCACCGAGAAATAGAAGTAGACCACTCGAATAAAACGAGATATATTGTGATATGCAAGCTTAAAGATGAAGGTACTAGAGGATGTAGTTGGAGGATACACCTTCGATTAATAAAAAAAATAATTTATGGGAGATTAAAACATTTAGACAACCACAATAGAAGAGACCACAAACAGTTAACGAGTGCGCTTGTTGGGGGCTAATTCTAGATATCGTAAGAGCGGATTTAGATGTTAAACCTGTAACCATAATAGAAGCCGTTAAATTGAAGGTTGAATATACCATATCGTATTGGAAGGCTTGGCACGCAAAACAATACGCGTTTCGATTCTTATTTGGGGGTTGGAGGGAGGCTTATAATTTGCTCCCTGAGTTGATGGCGGCAATAACATCAACAAATCCTGGTACTTTGTATACATTTAAAACTGGTGCCCCAAATAGAGATGGTGAGTTGGAGTTCGAAGGTCTATTTTGGGCATTTGGCCCATCACTACATGGTTTTCAATTTTGCAAGCCCGTCATAACAGTAGATGGAACATTTCTAACCGGAAAATACCAAGGAACTTTACAGACGGCGATTGGTACCGACGCAAATGGTCAGTTATTTCCTTTAGCTTTTGCTTTAGTTGATAGGGAGAAGAATGAGACATGGAGGTGGTTTTTTAATTGTTTGCGTGATGTTCTCGGAGAAGAAAATATGTATTGCATTATTTCGGATAGGCTGGCATAATTTGCAATGAGAGTGAGAAGGTGGCTGCCATTTTATGGTTATCATCGTTATTGTATGCGGCATCTTCAAGCAAATTTCAGTAATGCTGTAACAGACAAAACAGTGGTTCCAATGATTCAAGGATTAGTACGTGCACACAACAAATATAAATTTAATAAGATATGGGTTCATTCATCCGTGTTATTTCTTGGATAATTTGAAATGTACGTATAAAAAAAGTTTCTATCCTGTAAAGGAAAAATCACAATGGACGCCACGCATAGAAATTTGTAATTGCAATTTATTTCCTGGTGATAAACTTATAAGGACAAATGCTAACGGAAGGATGAAACGTGGAAGAAGGCAGGAGTTGCGAATCCAAAACAGTATGGACACCATGAACAAAGAAAAGCGTGTAATGAATTGCAGCGTCTGCAAATTACCAGGACACACTAAACGAAAGTGCACACAAATTGGTGGAGACCGTTACAATGGACCGTAGTTTGGTTTATTTAGTTTGTTTTTATTTTGTTTATTTTATTTAGTTTGTTTTATTTATTGTTGAGTAGTTGTAATGCTTAAGTTAAAACAATCTCAATAAATCATAAACCCTAAAAAATCAAACAAACAAATCGCAACATAATGCAAATCCCCAAACATAACCCTAAACCCCAAACACATAAACTATAACGTAGTCCAAATCTCAAAACATAAACCATAAAACACTAACATAAACCCTAAACATCTCCGCCGCGTGCACCACGGCCGCGTCCTCTTCCTCTCCTTCTCGCCTGGTTCCGAGTCTGCATCTGAGTGAGCTGACTGACGTCTTCTCCTCCTTCCTCTCCTCCCGCATCTGCTCTCGGTTCGTTGAGCACCTCCCACTCAGTATCGCCAGGATACTCATTAAGTTGAGTACAAATTAGTTTTTGGCATCCCAACCATTTTCTGACGCCGTCCCTTACTTCCGCCCTCATATTTGCACCAAATTCTCGGAGCATTCTGAAACCTATGCAAGCTCCCTCCATGGCAGTTTGTGCCTTAAAATATTAAAAAAAATAAAAAGTTTATAATTCTAAATTTAACTTTAAAAATATTACAAAAATTTACCGCTAATCTTTTTTCAGGGACCATGGGGCGGTATGTGCTCGAACTGTGCAAAATGGTGCTCTTCACCAACGGATCAGAATTCTGCCAATACCAGCTCATGTAACCATCATAATCGAGAGGGGTATACGGCTCCAGGGGATCCATTTGCGAATACCAATACCATTTATCGTTCCAACGTGTAATCCAATTCCTGTGAATCTTACGCCAATCGTTTCCGCGAAAATTCGTCAGGTCGCGTAATTCTTTGTCGGCAATTTTGTCGGCTTCAAGTATTTCCGGGGGTATTTTTTGCCGATACCCGAACTGTCGCATCACCCTCTCAGGACGATAACGCTCAACGATCCAGAAATAAATCAACGGCACACTGAGTAGTGCCGTAGTTCTTTCTTCCTGACAAATGGGCGGTAGCCTATCGCGGTATGGTTCGTAAGGTGCCCAAAAGATATCACTTGGAGGGATGCTGTCTAACATGTCGCGGTTCGCCCACAAATGAGTAGTCGACGGATCCTCTTTAACTTTTGCATCTCTCCAGAGCATGCCAACCGTATCATTGTAATTCGGATCGTCGTAGATATTCAATCTTGCCGGGTTCAATGAAACTCTCGGTCTTCCGGTCGCAAAATGTTGCCAAGCCCATAATTGTAATAATAAGATGCAACCTCCCATATTTTTTCGATCGGGACCTGTATTTTTGCACAGCTCTCTGTACAGGTATGCAAGTACCCCACTCCCAAATGCCCACTCATGCAAATTATTCATTTCTTCTTAAAGTACCAGGGGCATGAGCGAATAACAGTCCCCATTCGGATCCGTAAATAAAATGTCGGAAAAAAATCCGATCATGTAAGCTCTACAATATTGCTCGACTCGTAATATGGGGGCATCACACAATCGGCAAAATTCTCCATGAACCATTTTTTTTTTACCAACACGTTACTTTTCCTATTTCCTGATCCTCTAAACATCTCTTGGGGGGGTGTTTTTCCGAGTAGTTCCCCGGCTTTATTGCCCAATTAATACCGTTGTTCTTCACACAAAGGGGCTTGCCATCCACCCGCAACCCCAACAAGCATGAAACATCCTCTAACGTTATGGTCATTTCTCCGTGCGGCATGTGGAACGTATGTGTCTCTTTTCTCCACCGTTCCTGCAGAGCGGTTATCAGTATGCCATCGATTGGTACATAACCGATTCTCTGCGTTTGTAACAAACACGCACTCGCAAAATATGGCTCGAACTGAACATTCCATGGCACCTGCGGAAACAAAACATATAAGTAAATTATTTTTACATAATTAAATAAATAGATATATAGAAATAATTTTATATACAATACATTAATATGATGTTGCCTGTATCGGAAACCCTCTTTCGCTTTAGCCTTCATGTTGTCCGGTTGGCTGAAACATACGGTTCTGTGATCATCCTGGAATTCGTTCAGCGGACGATATACCGGACCTTCTGGCTCAACTATAGGAGCCTTCCCCCGATCCGCACGACCAGATCCGCCCCGACTAGATCCGCCCCTAGATGACATCCCTATATAAATTTTATTTTTTAAATATAAATAATAATTAAACAATTACTATAAATAAATTACTTCAATCTTTTTTTAATATAAACAAATTACTTCACTCTTTTTTTTAATAGGAATAATAGTATATAGTCAAAAATAAAAACCTAACAAATCACTATAAATAAATATATTACTAAACAAATATATATTATATTTTTTTCTTAAAATAACTACATATTGAAAATTAATTATTAAATATTTTCATACCAAATAAAATTGATAAAAATATCCCTATATAAATAATAACTAAACAATATATTTTTACATAACTAAATAAACATACTATTTAACACAAAAATAAACAAATTGCTTCATTCTATTTTTTTTAATACAAACAATTGTATATATTAAAAAAAACCATACACAATTACTATAAATAAATATATTACTAAATAAATTTATATTATATTTTTCTTTAAAATAACTAAGTAATAAAAAATAATTACAAATTTTTTTCATACGGAATAAAATTGATAAAAATATCTCTATATAAATAATAACTAAACAATATATTTTTACATAACTAAATAAACATACTATTTAACACAAAAATAAACAAATTGCTTCATTCTATTTTTTTTAATACAAAAAATTGTATATATTAAAAAAAACCATACACAGTTACTATAAATAAATATATTACTAAATAAATTTATATTATATTTTTCTTTAAAATAACTAAGTAATAAAAAATAATTACAAATTTTTTTCATACCAAATAAAATTGATAAAAATATCCCTATATAAATAATAACTAAACAATATATTTTTACATAACTAAATAAACATACTATTTAACACAAAAATAAACAAATTGCTTCATTCTATTTTTTTTAATACAAAAAATTGTATATATTAAAAAAAACCATACACAATTACTATAAATAAATATATTACTAAATAAATTTATATTATATTTTTCTTTAAAATAACTAAGTAATAAAAAATAATTACAAATTTTTTTCATACCGAATAAAATTGATAAAAATATCCCTATATAAATAATAACTAAACAATATATTTTTACATAACTAAATAAACATACTATTTAACACAAAAATAAATAAATTGCTTCATTCTATTTTTTTTAATACAAAAATTTGTATATATTAAAAAAAACCATACACAATTACTATAAATAAATTTATATTATATTTTTCTTTAAAATAACTAAGTAATAAAAAATAATTACAAATTTTTTTCATACCGAATAAATTTGACGAAAAATTTACTCCTTCTCCTTCTCCTTCTTCTTCTTCTTCTTCTCCTTCTTCTTCTTCTTCTTCTTCTTGTTCTTATTTTTCTCTAAAGAAATCAACAAAAATTCAAACAAATTTCAATACTATCAACCTATTTAAACCAATTTCAAACTAATCTCATTAAATCCATACCTATTTCGCACTAATTTCACTCAATCAAAACTTATTTCAATTCAACCAAATCAACAAAAATAACTAATCAAAACTCAAAATCAAACAAAATAACTTACATATTTCTTCTTCTTTTTAACTTCTCCTTCTCTTCCTTTAATTTCTCCCATCTTTCTCCTTTAATTTCCTCTCAAATCGCATGAAATTTCGCCCCCAATTTTTCTTTTCTTTTTTCGAACGGACGGGTAGGGTTAAAATGAGGGTCGGATGGGTTTAAATTGGGGTTTAGAAAAACGCAGTGGGTAGTTCCGCCAGACCATCTGGCGGAACTAGTTATTTCTAGCTAGTTCCGCCAGAGGGTCTGGCGGAACTAGACCATTTTTTTGATTTTTTTGGGTCAGTATACAAGTCGAAAAAAATGGTCTAGTTTCGCCATAGGGTCTGGCGGAACTAGTTATTTCGAGCTAGTTCCGCCAGAAGGTCTGGCGGAACTAGACCTTTTTTTTGATTTTTTTGGGTCATATTGCAAGTCCAAAAAAATGGTCTAGTTCCGCCAGACCCACTGGCGGAACTAGCTAGAAATAACTAGTTCCGCCAGAGGGTCTGGCAGAACTAGACCATTTTTTTTGGACTTTTTGGGTCAGATTGTAAGTTGGGAAAATGGTCTAGTTCCGCCAGAAGGTCTGGCGGAACTTGTTATTTCTAGCTAGTTCCACCAGAGGGTCTGGCGGAACCCATATTTTCGTCATTTTTGGGCCAATTTCACCGTCTAAATTGGGCCAAAAATAAATTTTACCTAGTACTAGCCTTTTTCATTAATTAAGGCTATTTAAGGATGCGAAATGGCCGAGATTGGCCAAAAAAAAAATCCCTAGTTCCGCCAGACCTCTGGCGGAACTACTTCAGTTCCGCCAGAGGATCTGGCGGAAGTGCTACCTACCCAAATATTTTGAAAATCATGCTATCTGATTAATTATTTTTCAAAATAGTGCTACTATTCAAAAAAATTCAGGAAATTTACAATTAGAAGTTGAATGGGTGGGAGATTGTGGGGCCCAGAAATTTGAACTTTTTATTTTGTTTTGCTCATGAGTCATGAGTCGTTCTCTCCGTTTTCTTCATTCCGTCTCTTTTAAATGAGGAATGGAGCCCACACAATCCAACGTATAAGATGGAGCCACGTTTCGGCTTCACGGTTGGCAGCTGAAATCCCGCAGCAAGAGATTCGGACTCTTGTGCAGAGGGAGCATGATGGTCTAATTGTGGGCAAATGATTGGGGATGGATTTGTTCGTCCTAAGATGAAATATGAGTTACTTAAAATGGTTAGAAGAGTATATTAATTTTTAGTATAAACTGATTAAAATATTTAAGCTAGTATATCAGTTTTAACATACTAATAAATAAATTAAGCTATATCAGTTTTAACATACTAATAAATAAATTAAGCTATATCAGATATCCTAGTACATTTCAGTCTCTTTAAACATTCACCCTTCAGTTATTTCACTCATTTCTCTAGATTTTCTGACAAAGAAATATATCTAAATTGTAACCTTTGATTTTTCAAGTACACAAATATAATATGGCAATTTAATTTAGACTGATCATATGAATGATTGAATTGATATTTTGTGTTCTATCATCGATTTCATGAGAACCA
Source organism: Juncus effusus (assembly GCA_027726005.1). Lineage (NCBI taxonomy): Eukaryota > Viridiplantae > Streptophyta > Magnoliopsida > Poales > Juncaceae > Juncus > Juncus effusus. The sequence continues at coordinate 2,595,836 of CM050893.1, read as the reverse complement.
TCGTATTCTTTGCTTTCTCAAGCTCACGGATAATTTTTTGGCAGTATAGATCGAAGAGATTGTTAACGCATTTTCATATAATTAGTTAGATTGATATTTCACATTATATTTTCGGTTTCATGAGATTATCACATCATTTAGTTCCACATATTAGCTGATATCCTTTGAAAATCTAGACGAGGTAGTAGTACTAGTAGACAACATCATATAATTAGTTTGATTATCATTTGATGTTCTCTCTGATTTCATGATGATCCCCACATCAAGATATTTTTTAGACAATTAAGAAACTATGCTATAATTATTCCATCAATATTATTATATCTCGGATTTCATCAATATTCATGTGACTCATCTATTTATTTTTTAAATCGAACTTACAATTTATATGTTGATAGACTTATTAAATATGTGATACACAAAATTGTATTTCACGGAACTCAATTTGGAATCTTTCCCAAAAATCTAAGGTGTGTAACTGCTTGAATTTAGCTAGTAAGTTTTGACAAGTCATCTATTCATAAAAGGCATATCAATTAGACATCATTTTGATAGACCAAAAATAATAAAAAGTTGACAATTAATGGGATCTATGTTTTGGGCTCCTCATTTTTGGATTAAAGGTGATTATTTTAAAAAAAAAAGAATAAGAAATTTTTTTTAATTATATTTGAAGAAGAAAGGTAATTTATCAAATTTCATGCTAATGAAGAATACACATATTCAATTGCCATGAAGTTCAATTCTTCTTATGGATAAATTAAACGTACTGCACATAATAGATACATTTTTACATATTAATTAGGAGTTTACATATCTATGAAAATGTCAAAAATTATCTTATATATTTGTTCTGATAGTTTAATGAGGGAGCTCAACTGTATTTAATGGGGAAAACAAAAAAAATTCTCCATATTAATTAACAATAAATAAAAAATTTTGGGAGTTAGATGAAATACATAGAAATTCATATATTTCAAAATCTTTTTTATTAAAATACTACTGATATATACTACTCAGTTAAAAAAAACTTAAGGTGACGCATCCCCTTACCTATAAAACTCCACCTCCGACATAATTTTTCAATTTCTAAAATTTCATATTATTGTTTTTTTTTTTATTTACGAAGTTTATTTATTTTTTCTTTGTTTAATATGAAAATTCTCTATTTCAAATTTGTAGAGTTCAATACAGAGAACAATTGGAGTTAAAATATATGATTTACAAATTTAAACATAAAAATATTATTTTTACATAATTTGTTTTTTATTGCAATTCAGTGACACCTGTCGCCTTTATCATAAACAGGATCAAAGTGGGCACAAAAATGAAGAAACACGTTTCGTTTCTTGAGCAAATTTATATGTATCGTGAAACTCATTTCCCTCCAGCCGAAGAAAGCAACTTTTCATTCAGTGTTTAATTTCAAAAAAAAAAAAAAAAATTCATGCAGTGTATCCACGTGGAAGTAAGTTATTACATTATTGATACATACCAATGGGCAATGAGATACAGGCGCAGCCCTTTTTTCTACTTTTCCATGGCAAGTGAAATCAAGGGGCAATGGTGAGTGAAATCAGAGACCTCCACGTGTTGCCGCTTTAATGGACCATTAACCTTTTCTTGGAAGCAAAACTAATGGGCTAATTTGGCCAATCACTCTCTCTTAGGTCTCTATAATTTTCCATACTCTAAAATCCTTGCAATGCAATTCGCCAATGTAAAAAATGATGGAAAACTACATGTTCACTTACTTCCTTTTCTTTTCTCTAATAGAATAAGAATAAGCAAATATGACACTTATTTATTTTCAAAAAAAATTATTTTTTGGCGAGTATCAAAACTCACAATCTTTTAGATGTACTGATGTCTAACAACTGCACTGCACTAGAGAGTTTTGGCTATTTGCCAATTTAATTTAGGATATATTAGAAACAAAATAAGGAAATGCTATTATATGATATGATTGGGTTATTTTATTCGACGATAGAAGAATTTAGATTAGTAAATTTGCAGAAAATTCCTCAAGAAGAAGAAAAGATGGTATCCAACTAGCTATTGCACTAAGTTAACATATGATCCGTACATTATTTCTAACATAACTAATGTTCTAATATTTTTTACTATTATTATGAGATTACAATAGAGGAATGAACAAATTAGAACTATTACGCTCAATCTTATGAGATTTGTAATAATTAGGACCTATCTTAGTGTCAATTCTCTTGGCACTAATAAAGACTTTGTAAATTTATTTCAATTCATTAATTAATTAAATGCATAGACTCCAGGCAAGACCTGGATCCTTTTATTAAAAAAAATTATTATGACATTTGCATCACAAAAAATTTACAATATTTTTATAAACTCGGTTTTAAGTTGGTATTTCTTAAAAGAACATATCGTCAACATTGTTATGTAATAGATCACAGACAAGCTTACAAATAATATTCTTCTGTAGAGATTGTTTCTATAGTTTCTTGTAGAAAATTCATTTAGTAAGAGCTTATACATAATTTTTCTGTGGAGATTTCTTTTGTTATGTAATAGATCACATGCAATGGCGGAGCTTGACTATAAATCTTGAGAGGGAGGGGGCAATTATATTTCTTCCTACATATTAACATTGTACAAAAATATTTTTTTTTGGGGGGAGGAATACATAGAAATATACATGTATTTCAAAAATATTGGAACATGCTAAATAAATTTATGATGATTTTTAGCAGGATATCCGATATATATATAATAGCTTTTTTGGACCCGGTCGGCAAACTATCAACTGGAAATGAAAAAAAAAGTATCTCTCTCTTAAAAGGCAAAATAAATATAAATACAGAAAATAAGAAAAGCAATGAATTAGAAAAGATTTATCTATCTTACCTAGAAAAGGATGTGAATTTTGAAAGGATGGATTGCAGAGGAGTGCAAGTGTTTAGCACTGTGGGTCATTTTCATCTTTCCTTGTTTGGTTCACCGTCACACATTTTGGACTTGAAAAATATAACTTTATAAACTTTTTTTTAAGAATTGTGAGTGCCTAGCTTTGAGGAACAGGTCCTAGTTAAAAGTTCGATTGATCCCCATTTTTTCATTCAGATGATATTAAATTCACCAGAATATTCGAATGAATTTATATATGAAGATTTTTAGCAGGATATATATAATATTTGGTTAAAATAATTAACTATTTGAAGAAGACATTAAAGATCATTTGAGTTTAAATAGTTGAAACATGAATAAACCTTCCTAGATCAAGCAGTAAGACACCCGTCAACATTAAAAAAGACTCAAATTTGAATCTCGACAAACACATTTAGTTTAATATTTAACAAATCTAACAATTAATTGATTGTGAGTTGTCTCAAAAAATAAATAGTTGAAATATTTCTCCACTTGTGTAAATATTTGTGCTTGATACTAGATGATAAACAACATATTAAAATAAGTTCAACACGAACCTAAAGAATAATAACTACCCACCCACATTTTACAATGTATGGTAAAAACGCTCAATGTTCAGTGAAAAACAAGAATACATATGTGTATTAAAAGAAATATCGTCCTTATAAAATTAGGGGTTTGGTACGCGTCACCTGCTTAATTGTCATCAGTATCGTCGAAATTCAGAAAGGTATAACAAAATTATAAAAAGGTATACTGAAATCCAAATAGGTAGAATGAACGTATGAAAATGTATATTTACTATTGATATACAAAATGTATTCTTTTTTAATTAGTTATGTACAAAAATATAATGAAAACTGAAAATATTAAAAAAAAATGATATGGTGATATTTAGATAATATTTAAGCTGGTGATGCGAATGTTTTTTTAATGATTCAGAATTTTTAAACATTTACTATGCGTCATCATTTGACCTTTGAAATAAATTGAAATGATGCCGCCTAAGGATCATTTCAACTGATGTTTATGTGGTGTAACTGCCTACTATACTCAGGAATTAAGAGAAATATTTATACCGTAAATAATTTTCCCTATTTATTAAGTCTCTTGATTATGATGTATCATGATTCATGCAGGCTTTGAAGAACAGAGCATCAATCATATAGGGTAATTAATTAATTATTATAGACGCACCTAGAAAGTAGAAATGAATCTATTAATTTAAAGAAAAATGATGCCTCTTTCCTTCTATGCCCAACAAAAGAGGGACACCTCTGCTTGGCCTAAAAAGTGGACTGTTTACTGACAAGAACGGCATCAGGTGTTTGATACTAAAATACTTACTATATACTAAATAATAGAGTTTTCATGTTTAGACCTAAAATACTTAATATTAGATAATAGAGTTTCATGTTTAGGCCTATTAATTATAACGGATTCCTCATCAGCTGACTTCAGTCCCTACGTTCTTCCTACACTCGGTCTTCATGCACCAGCCTTCACTAACTGAACGTAGTGCGCCCACCTAAACGACCCGGTCTACAGAAGACCATGCTCACAAGTCAGATAGCTGTCTGTTGCATCTAATCTCAGAGGATGTGGCCACAATAATTTGTAACTCATGAAAATCAAAATATGGGCTTTTATTACATAAATGGTTAATTGGACTTTTATATCTTAAATTGATTCTAGGAACCTGTAAGCCCACAAAAACTAAAAAAATCCAAGAAAAATGAATTGATCCATTTAGATTTTACCAAAAAAAAATAATAAAATATATTTAACGAAACTAATTCTTTATTAAACCGTTTCAAGTTTAAAAAGAATTAAACAAAACAAATAGCAACTAAATACAAGAATAATGTACATATATCAAATTAAAGAATTGATATTACTAGAAAATAGGGCTAACAGAACAGACTTGAGGAAAGTCACAAAAATTTTGAACTCAGCATTTGTGAGGACCTTCAAATATTGGGATTCTAAGAACAATTTCAAAAGTTTTAACTAACTTGAATTTGCCACCAAAAAAAATACTGAGGAAAAAGGCAAGAGAATTAAGTATTTTTCTTTGACGCTAAGAATTAAATAGTTTTCATTTAGTTGAGTTGTTCGAAAATTTGTGAATTTTTTTCTAGGTATATCCTTCAAATAATGGGTAAAAAAGTTCAAAAAAAGTAATGGGTAAAAAAATCAATATTCCTCTGTTCTTTCTTTAATCCAGCAGATCTCTTCTTAAGCATATATTACAGAAATTGAACTTTGTCATCTCACATATAGTTACATATATGAGGAGGAGAAATAATACACAGGGAAATTATACTTAATAAAGCACTCCTATAATAACAAATAGAACTTACATAATCTCTCTTCTTTTTATTCTTTTGGGGTATAAATATCTATCTCTTTTCCTTTCAGAAAAAATAAATATCTAGATCTTTTATCTATATTGGATCAAAGAGCCCCGATTTATTGTGTTCAATCGAGGCTATTTCTGTTATATTCTGTTACTTTTGAATTTTATATATTTTCGTATTATAATGATTCAATATTTTAAAGTTTATCATATTTTATGAAATTAATATTTTCTTTTCAAAAATCAGAATTTCATGATTTCAAATTTTAACATTATTATCTAAAGAATAATATTTTTATTTTTATTGATACATACATATTAGTTTTGTTACAAATATAAAAGAAATGCTTTAATTTTTGACTTAGTCAAATCTGACCTTGAACATAAATGGAGCTAATTATAACTTAAATTTTATATGAATATAAATACCATGATTTTACTTTTCTCTAACCGAAGGTAATTAAAGGAGTTTAATGGATAAAGAAGTGGGTCTTGACCAGGTAGATAATTTGTGCATGACATAGGAATTATGTTGGTAACGTACCAGATTTTAAATGGCCATTTTATTTCATTTAAAGGCCTTGCATGTACCCAATTAAAACTCTCAAACGCCTGGCTTGACACACAACCTTCTGTTTGATTATAAATAGTTAGGAATCAAGTCAATGAATTCATTCCACCTTCATATCACACTAATATTTTAAACATGAATTTTATCAAGCAAAATGTTTGTTCTGTCTACTATTTCATTTTGAGGCCAGTGCGACGTGTTGGAAGTTGAAGTCTTATAGTCATATCGTTTGTTGTATTTCTACTGAGATAAGGGATTTTGCTCTCGTATGCGTTTCGCATTTTAATTATTTTTATATTATAAAATAATATTTTAAAATGATTAGAGCATATGTAGCTCATTCGAAATGTTTTACTATTTGTGAAAATAAAATACTATAATATACAAGGTTGCAAATAGCGTTTAGCGGTGTGTTGCGTTTAGGATTTTCATGTAGCGAATTGCATATAGTGCAGCGTATAGCGTAGATGTTGCAGAGATACATTTTTATAGCGGATAATATGTGCAAATATTTTTTTCCTATATACCACTATATAATATATGCACTACAAAATCTAAAAGAAGAAATATGCAATACTAAAATATGATTAATATTAAAATATTAACAATAAAAGTTTGAAATGTTCTTGTCAAAAATTACATATCCAAAATCAAAATATGATTAATATTAAAAATTAAAATACAGTATATCTATCCATTAAAAAAAATCCATTAAAAAAATCAATTAAAAAAAAATCCATCAAAAACACTATTCACACCGCTACACCGCAACACCGCTAAATCGTCGAAAAATGCTACACTGCAACAAAACTGCTGCACGCAGCGTTTAGCTTCCAGAACTGCTATAACGCCGCTATGTACATCACTGATAATATATTTTGAGGAAAATTATTTTTATGGGATATGAAATGAGATGTGAAAAGTGAGAATAGTCAAAGTAAATATAGCCGTACTTGGAAGAGTAAGTCTGTGTGAGGCGGAATCCAAGGCCGCTGGTTAAATTTAGGTGTGATGCCGTACTTGGAAGGGTAAGTCTGTGTGTGGTGGAATCCAAGGCCGCCGATCACCAAATAACGAGCTCAGAAAGACTTGTATATGTGCGTGTACTCGATGCCACAGAGTATGATCTAATGTGTGTGCGTGAAAGATGAATGAGAAATCGATATCCCAAATTAAAAAAAATTTAACTATATTTATATTTATTTTTAAATCAAATATTTATTTATTAAAATTAGTATTATTTTTAACGTATGCGAAGCATACCTTTACTGAGTTTTGTACTCACTCCCCTTTCCCCTTCCTACAGATTTCAGGTTCATTTATTATATGGGTGCATCGAGATTGAGCGTCGTCAAACATCGAGAAAATAAAATAAATGTAAAAATAATTAAATGTAATAAAAGTTTTAGATAGTTGATTTTATATATTCCTTGTATTTTCCGCTGTTGTAATATGATTTTTAGCGTCGTATACCTTTAAGGGTATACGGCCGTTACACCTCGGATCAAAATTGGAGTCGGGGTGTAACAATTTCAGGGCTCAATCTTTCTTTAGCTTCATATTGTAAATTTTTTTTTGTTTAATGTTCAAACTATTAGGTTGTGAGACTTTGCTAAATATGTGCTATATTGCGTTTGTCGGAAGTTGAACTCATGACCTATTGCTATACATGCAAATGCTTTAACCAACTAGTCTACAAGCCATTTGCTTCATATGGTAAATTTGTAAGTAACTATTTTTTTCCTAACTTATTTGTTAGAATAATTGAAAGGATATGGATCTAGAGAGAATAATTATGTGAGAAAAAAAAAGAGAATTAATGGAGAATTTTATTTATTGAATTGGATAATTATTACAATAGCTAGAGTCTCCTTTATAATATAGGAGAGAGACATACTAATTACCAAAATAAATTACCTAAATTAAAGATACAATTACCTAAAATACAATGCAATGATGAAAACAATCAACCTCCTTCCATTGTCTAAATATTCCAATATTTATTTTCATAGCCTAAACAATACCAAATAGGAAATAGATTATTGAGAGATTTAGAGTCATACATAACAATCTCCACCTTGACTCAAAATCTCACTCATGATCGTACTAGCCACGTACCGAAATGAGCTCCGCACAATAACTGAACTTTGCGGACGGCAAAGGCTTTGTGCGAATATCAGCTGTATTATCGGCAGTAGCAATCTTTTTGATCTTCACTATCTTCTTCTTGGTGACTTGTCGAGCAAAATAAAACCAGACATCAATGTGCTTTCTTCTCTCATGATACATCTGATCCTTCATCAAATGAATCACACTATGATTATCACAATAGATTTTAGTAGGACCACCAAAAGTTCAGATTTCTCCAAGCAATCATTTAAGCCAAATTGCCTCATTAGCACCTTCAGTGATCGCCATGTATTCAGCTTCCATGCTAGATAGAGCAATGGTGGATTGCAGATGGTGTTCTAGAATTAATTGGAAAAATCATGACCTAGGTGGACAAATCAGGATTTAGGCGGAAAAATCGATAGCCAGGCAGGAAATCGGAAGCTAGGCGGCCAGGAATGGGATGGAATTAATCAGTAAAATTCAAAATTAATCAAAAAAATCGCTAATAAACAAAAAAAATCGCTAATTAATCAGAAAAATCGGAAATTAGACAGTTCTAGGCGACAAATCCGATTTTCGGGCCGATTTGACCAAGATTCCTAGGTGGAGGGGCGATTAGCGCCAAGGCGGCCGCCTAGGCGGTGCCTAGGAGCGATATTTAAAACCCCGATTGGAGAGTAGCCTTCCAACTAATAGTACATCCGCCTAAGGTGAATACATAACTGGTCAAAGATCGTGTCATATCAAAATGACCCATAAAGTCCGAGTCAACATAACCAGCCAGCTCCTCGTTGCTCCTCCCGAACTCCAAACGAGTATTTGCGGTTCCCTTTAAATAATGAAGAATCCACTTAACCGCCTGCCAATGTTCTCTTCCTGGACATGACAAATAGCAGCTCACCACACTAACGGCACGAGCAATTTCAGGTCTAGTGTAAACCATCAAATACATCATGCTACCAATCGCACTAAAATATGGAACTCGTGACATGTAGCTCTTCTCTTTCTCGGTTTTCGGACTCATTTGTTTTGACAGTCTGAATTTGGTCGCAAGAGGGGTAGAATTATTTTGCGGTTTTGTGAAAATAACAAAATATTATTTCTTTCCATTTATTGTACCTCAATTCGATTTTTTTGGTATTGTGAAAATCAATAACAAGGGAGTTTTTTTCAATTTATTAGATTTTAATTTTTGTGGTTTTGTGAAAAACAATACGAAATTGTGTTTTTTTCCATGTATTAGACTTCTTATTTTGCGGTTTTGTGAAAATAACAAAATATTTGTCTTTCTATGTATTGTACCTCAATCCGATTTTTTACAATGTAGTATTTTACATGTATTAAATTTTTTTTTGTGGTTTTGTGAAAAACAATACAAAATTGTATTCTTTTCCATATATTAGACTTCCTATTTTGTGGTTTTGTGAAAACAACAAAATATTATTTTTTTTCCATGAACTGTACCTCAATTCAATTTGTTTTGTATTGTGAAAATCAATAACAATGGAGTTTTTTCCATGTATTAGATTTTAATTTTTGTGGTTTTGTGAAAAACAATACAAAATTATATTTTTTCCATTTATTTTGTCTTCTTATTTTGCGGTTTTGGGAAAATAACAAAATATTATTTTTTTCCATGTATTGTACCTCAATTCGATAATTCTGGTTTTGTGAAAATCAATAACAATGGAGTTTTTTCCATGTATTAGATTTTGATTTTTGTGGCTTTGGGAATATGAATACAAAATTATGTTTTTTCCATTTATTAGACCTCTTATTTTGCGGTTTGGTTAAAATAATAAAATATTTTTTTTCCATGTATTGTACCTCTATTCGATTTTTTTGGTATTGTGAAAATCAATAACAATGGAGTTTTTTTCCATGTATTATATTTTAATTTTGGTGGTTTTGTTAAAAATAATACAACATTGTGTTTTTTCCATGTATTAGACTTCTTATTTTACGATTTTGTGAAAATAACAAAATATTATTTCTTTCCACGTTTTGTACCTCAATTCGATATTTTTGGTATTAAAATCAATAACATTGGAATTTTTTTCATGTATTAGATTTTAATTTCTCTGGTTTTGTGAAAAACAATACAAAATCATGTTTTTTACGTGTATTAGACTACTTATTTTGTTGTTTTGTGAAAATAACAAAATATTATTTCTTTCCATGTGTTGTACCTAAATTCGATTTTTTTGGTATTGTGAAAATCAATAACAATGGAGTTTTTTCAATGTATTAGATTTTAGTTTTTGTGGTTTTGTGAAAAACAATATAAAATTGTGTTTTTTCCATGTATTAGACTTCTTATTTTGCGGTTTTGTGAAAATAACAAAATATTATTTCTTTCCATGTATTGTACCTCAATTCGATTTTTTTGGTATTGTGAAAATCAATAACAAGAGAGTTTTTTCAATTGATTAGATTTTAATTTTTGTGGCTTTGTGAAAAACAATACAAAATTGTGTTTTTTTTCCATGTATTAGACTTCTTATTTTGCGCTTTTGTGAAAATAACAAAATATTTGTCTTTCCATGTATTGTACCTCAATTCGATTTTTTACAATGTAGTATTTTGCATGTATTAGATTTTTTTTTTGTGGTTTTGTGAAAAATAATACAAAATTGTATTTTTTTTCCATATATTAGACTTCCTATTTTGTGGTTTTGTGAAAACAACAAAATATTATTTTTGTTTTCCATGAATTGTACCTCAATTCAATTTGTTTTGTATTGTGAAAATCAATAACAATGGAGTTTTGTTTTCCATGTATTTGATTTTAATTTTTGTGGTTTTGTGAAAAATAATACAAAATTATATTTTTTCCATTTATTTTGACTTCTTATTTTGCGGTTTTGGGAAAATAACAAAATATTATTTTTTTCCATGTATTGTACCTCAATTCGATAATTTTGGTATTGTGAAAATCAATAACAATGGAGTTTTTTCCACGTATTAGATTTTGATTTTTGTGTTTTTGGGAAAATGAATACAAAATTATGTTTTTTCCATTTATTAGACCTCTTATTTTGCGGTTTGATTAAAATAATAAAATATTATTTTTCCATGTATTGTACCTCTATACGATTTTTTTGGTATTGTGAAAATCAATAACAATGGAGTTTTTTTCCATGTATTATATTTTAATTTTTGTGGTTTTGTTAAAAATAATACAACATTGTGTTTTTCCCTCTATTAGACTTCTTATTTTGCGATTTTGTGAAAATAACAAAATATTATTTCTTTCCATGTATTGTACCTCAATTCGATTTTTTTGGTATTGTGAAAATCAATAACAAGAGAGTTTTTTTAATTTATTAGATTTTAATTTTTGTGGTTTTGTGAAAAACAATACAAAATTGTGTTTTTTTCCATGTATTAGACTTCTTATTTTGCGGTTTTGTGAAAAATAACAAAATATTTGTCTTTCCATGTATTGTACCTCAATCCGATTTTTTACAATGTAGTATTTTGCATGTATTAGATTTGTTTTTGTGGTTTTGTGAAAAACAATACAAAATTGTATTTTTTTCTATATATTAGACTTCCTATTTTGTGGTTTTGTGAAAACAACAAAATATTATTTTTTTTTTCCATGAATTGTACCTCAATTCAATTTGTTTTGTATTGTGAAAATCAATAACAATGGAGTTTTTTCAATGTATTAGATTCTAATTTTTGTGGTTTGTGAAAAGAAATACAAAACTATATTTTTTCCATGTATTTTGACTTCTTATTTTGCGGTTTTGGGAAAATAACAAAATATTTTTTTTTTCCATGTATTGTACCTCAATACGATTTTTTTGGTATTGTGAAAAGCAATAACAATGGAGCTTTTTCCACGTATTAGATTTTATTTTTTGTGGTGTTGTGAAAAGAAATACAAAATTATATTTTTTCCATATATTAAACATCCTATTTTGCGGTTTTGTGAAAATAACAAAATATTATTTCTTTCCATGTATTGTACCTCAATTCGATATTTTTGGTATTGTTAAAATCAATAACTTTGGAGTTTTTTTCCATGTATTAGATTTTAATTTTTTCTGGTTTTGTGAAAAACAATACAAAATTATGTTTTTTATGTGTATTAGACTACTTATTTTGCTGTTGTGTGAAAATAACAAAATATTATTTCATTCCATGTATTGTACCTCAATTCGATTTTTTTGGCATTGTGAAAATCAATAACAATGGAGTTTTTTCAATGTATTGGATTTTAGTTTTTGTGTTATATAATCTGACAAAAAGATCTAAAAAAATCTTTCAATTTCCAAATGATTTTATATAAAATTTTCTTTTATATTCATTAAAAAAAAAAACTTCAAAAGAATACTATGCACTTTCTGAAGTTATTCCTTTTTTTTAAGCACAAAAATATTTTGTGAAGAAATACAGAGAAAACACCTTTGTGAAGTTATTCATTTTTTTACTAAAATAGACTTTAAATAATTGAGTCATCAATATAAAAGTACTAAACATAAATTTGTAAATTGGAAAATAAATGAACATAATTATAAAAGATATTCATTTCCTTATTAACACATATAAAATCATTATCCTAATTTTTTTTATCAATGCTTATATGCTTTAAAACACAGCTAAAAAATGTTATTCTTTTTGCCTTATTACAAATAGTTTTCTACAAAAAATATATGAGAATTGGCACATCATAATGTTGAGTTTCCAAGTTTGTAGGTGTATTTTTTTTTATCTCTCAGTATATCTTCTTTGAGTTTTGATTAATTCCTTACGGTTGATGTCATCTTCTATTTCACCCTCTTCTTCAAGTTTATCCCCATGCACTTTGTTTATGGAGTGTTTTGTATTTACTTAACAAACTGCGCACACCGACATTCAACACGATTCCACTGATTTCATATTTCTACTTGCTCACACTTTGTGGTAGGCTAAAAAAAGAGAATTGAAAATAGGGAAAGGTCGAGAAACAATGGAGGAGTTTTGTCCAAAATGTACATCTTTGTTGTTAACAAGATGTAATTTCTTGCAATATGTTCTTAATTTTTTTTAGTTTTCTCCACCATCTTATCATTCGGAACATGAAACTGTTATAACTTTGACTGTAAACTAAATTAGATTTTAAACAAGCTATAGTTTGAAAATTACTTGGGTCTTATATATATATATATATATATATATATATATATATATATATATATATATATATATTCTTATTCATGCAATGCAAATGTTACAACTACCATGAAACTCAGGCCATTTTCACATGCATGCAATTCTGCATGAGTGTGTCATGCCATTTGTAAGGATATAATTATGAAATTAATGCATAACCATAAAGAAATAAAGATTTAATGAATTGATTTAAGAGATAAATTATCATATTAATAACTTAAATTGGTATATAATAAAAATCTCATGTTTCACCAATCAAAACTAGGCGTGTCAATGGACCGGTTTCGGGTCGGATCTAGGCAGGTTTTACATCATTCATGTTAAACCGATTTCAACAAAACCCTTTTGTGAAAGATACGGTTTTCCGTTCGGCCTATCTCTAGTGATCTCCATTCCGACAATTCTCTTGGCAGCCTCTAAATCTTTCATCTCAAATTCAGAACTTAACTGACTCTGTTGTTCTCAGTTTGATGACATTTAAACCTATTCCGAGCTACTAATATAATCTTGAGAATGATTTTCAAAACTAGACGAATTCATGTCAAGAAATCGGATATGGAGAATCAGTCGCGAAAGAACTCAACATCTCAACTCTCGAAAAGACAAGAAGGCGACGCACACCTCTCAAGTTATCAAGCGTTGGAGCTCCTCTTAAGTCTTTTTGTTTAAAGAGTTTATTTAAATTGAGTACTACTATTTAAATACTAAATTGAGAGAAATAAAATTGCTAAAATATACAAAACTGGCTTATTCCGTTCCGAACAGAACGATTCCGTTCTGAACGGAACGATTCCGTTCTGAACGGAATAAGATATTTTTAGCCGTTTGAAATTAAAAGCTGTTCCGTTCTGAACGGAAAGATTCCGTTCTGAACGGAATAACCGTATTTCTGCCTTTTTTACTTGGTTCTCCTTCCTCCTTTATAAGTAGTTCCCAAGATTCATTTTTTATAAAACTATTCTCTCACATTCTAAAGTCACAAAAGCAATATTCTCTCTCTCTCTCTCTCTCTCTCTCTCTCTCTCTCTTGTATTGAATAAATTTACTCAAAATCTTGTGAGATTCGAGAGAAACCTTGTAAGCTATTGATTAGAGCTTAGTTGTTGGTTTGGATTGAAAGAAATCCGGTTTGAGTTTGGTTTCATTGGTTCGCTAAGAGTTGTAAAGCGAGCGGTGATACAAGCCTTGTAAAAGAAATATTATTTCGATTAGTGAACACGGAACCGAAAGGTAAGACCCGGAGAGTAGGCACTTGTAAAAGCGGAAAGGTTCGCTAGCAAGAAAAGGGTGGTTAACGCTCACGCAACCACATAGCCAAAGTTATTAAACAAGTTTGTGTGTTTAGTATTGTTTCATTTTACTTTTCTATTGTTTGATTTTAATCACTATTATTGACTTGTATTAACACAACCATTGATTAAAAGTCTAACAAACCAAAAGTTACAATTTGTAAAAGATTTTAAAATCACACTTCCGCACATTTAATCCTATTCAACCTCCCCCCTATAGGCCGTAATCAGTTAACATTCATCCTTCTTATCTCCTCCTTATTCGACGCCGCGATTAGCATGTCACCCACATAAAGAAGTAGATACATAAATGTCTCATCCGGTAACTTCTTGAAGTACACACAACTATCATAATTGGATCTACAAAACCCAATACTCTCCATAAAGGAATTAAACCTCTTATACTACTGTCTTAGAGACTGCTTTAAGTCATACAGTGACTTCTTTAATAAACACACGTGGTTCTCCTGACCCGCAACTTCATATCCTTCAAGTTGTTGCATGTAAATCATCTCCTCCAGGTCACCATGCAAAAATTCAGTCTTCACATCTAACTGCGCCAGCTCCAAATTTCCCGTATCAACCAATGAAAGTAAAACTCGAATAGAAGTATGCTTAACCACCGATGAGAATACCTCATTGAAATCTACACCTTCAACTTGACTATAGCCCTTAGCCACCAGTTTCACCTCGTACCGAATGCCGGTTTTGTCGTCCTTCTTCTTGAGCACCCACTTGCAACAGACAATTTTCTGCCTTTTAGGCAGCTCAACAAGCATCCAATTTTCTGCCTTTTAGGCAGCTCAACAAGCGTCCATAGAGACAATCCACTTTGCCACTTCACATGAGGCTATTGCCTCCTTAAAGTTTGAGGGTTCACCAAACCCCACTTCTTCGGCCACTGCCAAAAAATACGCAAAATCAGAGTGTCCACACCTCGTAGGCGGTCAAATGGTCCTTCTAACCTGATCCCTTGCTAAAGCATAAGATCGTTGCGTCTACTGACTCTACTCATCTGACGTATCGTCACTGTGAGAATCTTCATCATGCTCCAAGTTAGGCAAAGTTAATTAGCCTTATTGATCCGGACTTCACATCCTCAAGCATAAGCACCTCTCTACTATGAAGCATGATCTCCTTAAACCTTTATATGACGTCGGTAACGAGCACAACAATACCATGGCTTTATCCTCATCTTCCATCTTAATACCGATATTCTCCATGTCATTAAGAAGAGGGGTATATTCAGAAATATGGACCTTAATGGGTGTACCTCTTGCCATCTTCAAGGAGCGAAAGCGCTGCTTCAAACATAACCGGTTGGTAACCAATTTCTGCATGTAGATGTCTTCGAGTTTCTTTCATGCGCCGGCTGTTGTAGTCTCTGTGAGGATTTCTTGAAGATTCGAGTTGCTGAAACACAATTGTATTATGGAGAGAGCTCTATCATCCATCATCTCCCATTCAGTCTTTTTAGCTTCATCCTTCATATCCGCCGGTTTCCCAAAGATTCGATAATGTAGCCTTCATCCGCACTTGCCAAAGTGCGAAACTCGTCATGCCATCATATTTCTTGATATCAAATTTGGTTGGCATAACCGCACTTGAATTCATGACGATACAAATTGGTTGGTGATTGTCTTGCGGAAGCAAAGAGATGATAGTAACTTGGCTCTGGTACCAATTTGTTAGAATAATTGAAATAATATGGATCTAGAGAGAATAATTGTGTGAGAAATTAAGAGAGAATTAATGGAGAATTTTATTCATTGAATTGGGTGATTATTACAATAGTTACAGGCTTCTTTATATAGGAGAGAGCTATACTAATTATCAAAATAAATTGCCTAAATTAAAGATACAATTACTTAAAATACAATGCAATGATGGAAATAATCCACCTCCTTCTATTGTCTAAATATTCCCCATATATTTATTTCCATAGCCTAAACAATACCAAATAGAAAATAGATTATTGAGAGATTTAGAATCATACATAATATTATTGAATTTTGTTTATTAACAATGCAGTTCCTAAAATTGAGATCTTATTAACCCGCCTGATGCTCAAGCCTCAATTGAGCTTTTGCCATATTTAGCTCTCAATTGGCCTTGGATTTGATTAATTTGGTTTGCACCCATTTCTCTTCCTTTTCTAAATATGTATTGAAAAAATCAGTCATTAATTTTCATATTCAGCCGTTTGTTTGTGGTTTGTCAAATTAGTTTGTTTATTCTAACTTATTATTAATTAAATGCATGAATTCTGGGCAAGAACTGGATCCTTTTATTAAAAAAAATTCTTATGCCATTTGCATCACACCGAATTTACAATATTTTTATAAAATCGGTTTTAAGTTGGTATTTCTTAAAAGAACATATCGTTCTTTATTATGTAATAGATCATAGACAAGCTTATAAATAAGGTTTTTTTGTAGAGATTGTTTCTATAGTTTCTTGTAGAAATTCATTTATTAAGGACTTGTGCATAATTCTTCTGGGGAGATTTTTTTTGTTATGTAATAGATCACATGCAGTAGTGGAGCTTGACTATAATTCTTGGGGGGGAGAGTATTTATTCCTACATATTAATATTCTACAAAAAATTTAAAGGAACCGAATTAGAAATATATGTATTTAAAAAAATATTGGAACATGCTAAATAAATATATGAAGATTTGTAACAGGATATATATAATACTTTTTTGGACTCGGTCGGCAAACTATATCAACAGAAAATGAAAAAACAATTATCTCTCTCTTAAGGCGAAATAAATATAAATACAGAAAACTAGAAAAGCAATGAATTAAAAAATGTTTATCTATGTTACCTAGAAAACGATGTGAATTTTGAAAGGAAGGATTGCAGTGGAGTGCAAGTGTTTAGCACTGGGTCATTTTCATCTTTCCTTTTTTGGTTCACCTTCCCACATTTTGCACTTGAAAAATATAATTTTATAAACTTTTTATAAGAATTGTGAGTGCCTAGCTTTGAGGAACAGAAACCTCCATGAAGAACAGGCCCTAGTTAAAAGTTAGATTGATTCCCCTTTTTTCATTCAGACGATATTAAATTCACCTGAATATTCGAATGAGTTTATATATGAATATTTTTAGCAAGATATATATAATATTTGATCAAAATAATTAACTATTTGAAGAAGACATTAAAGATCATTTGAGTTTAAACAGTTGAAATATGGATAAAGCTTGATAGCTCAAGCAGTAAAACACCTCGTCAACATTAAAAAAGATTTAAGTTCAAATCTCGATAAACACATTTAGATTAATATTTAACAAATCTAATAACTGATTGATTGTGAGTTGTCTCAAAAAAATAAATAGTTGAAATATTTCTCCACTTGTATAAATATTTGTGCTTGATACTAGATGATAAACAACATAATAAAATAAGTTCAACACGAATCTAAAGAATAATAAATACCCACCCACATTTTACAATGTATGGTAAAAACGCTCAATGTTGAGTGAAAAACAAAAATACATATGTGTATAAAAAGAAATATCGTCCTTATAAAATTAGGGGTTTGATACGCATCATCGGCTTAATTGTCATCAGAATTGTCGAAATTCAGAAAGGAATAACAAAATTATAAAAAGATATACTGAAATCAAAATAGGTAGAATGAACGCATAAAAATGTATATTTATTATTGATATACAAAATGTATTCTTTTTTAATTAGTTTTGTACAAAAATATAATGAAAATTGAAAATATAAAAAAAAATGATATAGTGATATTTAGATGATATTTAAGTTCCTGATGCGAATGTTTTTTCAATGGTTCAGAATTTTAAACATTTACTATGCCTCATCATTTGACTTTGAATAAATTGAAATGATGCGGGCTAAGGATCATTTCAACTGATGTTTATGTGGTGTAACTGCCTACTATACTTAGGAATTAAGAGAAATATTTATCCCATAAATAATTTTCTCTATCTATAAAGTCTCTTGATTATGATGTGTCACGACTCATGCAGGCTTTGAAGAACAGAGCATGAATCATACAGGGTAATTAATTAATTATTATAGACGCATCTAGAAAGTAGAAATTAGTCTATTGATTTGAAGAAAACATGATGCCTCTTTCCTTTTATGCCCAACAAAAGAGGGACACCTCTGTTTGGCCTATAAAAGTAGACTGTTTACTGACAAGAACGGCATCAGGTGTTTTTCACAGAAAGAAAATGAGACTAAAATACTTAATATATACTGGATAATAGAGTTTTCATGTTTAGACCTAAAATACTTAAAATACTTAATATTGGATAATAGAGTTTCATGTTTAGGCCTATTAATTATAGGGAAATTATATGGACAGGGAAACATCTGATAAGGACAGGAAAAATTATAGTAGAATAACAATTGCGAAATGATATGGACGGGGAAACATCTGATAAGAACAGAAAAAATTATAATAGAATGACAATTTACCCTCTTTTCTATATGTTAATTAATTGTCATTAAAAAGGTAAGAAATTATTGTTGATTCTTCTCTCTCCAACATTACGGTCATTAAAAAAACTCTTCAAATCTATAAAAGGGAACTAACTAATTATTTTATTAGATTCAAATCTAATTTTGCGATATATTTATTTTAAATAAATTTTCTTGACAAGATCATTAAATATTAATATGTTTGTCCATATTACTAAGGCTAACAATAAAAATACACGTGCAATAATATTACAAATGACTTAAAGTAACTTTTTTATTGGTTTAGAATTTTATCATCTAGGTTGATAGCTGCTTGGTAAGCAAGAAAATGAAAGTAAAAAAATGACTAATCAATATTTTTATCTGCAAACAAATTAATAAATATTGTTACTTATTTCAATTATAAAAAATCTTACTATAAATGAACTAATGTAAAATAATAATAATTAGAGGTGGCAAAATCTGACCCGATCTGAAAACCCGACCCGAAAATGTTGACAAGCCAACGACCCGACCCTAACCCAAATGACCCGAGTCCCAAAATACCCGGAACCCGAACGACCCGAGACCCGAAATACCCGGAACCCGAACGACCCGAGACCCGAACGACCCGAAACCTGAACGACCCGAAACCCGAATGACCCGAACCTGATTGATCTAAACTTGCATATAATTAATGAATGATTATACATCTGTTGATTTCACTATTATGTTGATAGTATATATTACTTTGTAATATCTTATTATTTTTCTTATAATGTCAATATATTATCTTAGAAAATAATATATTAGTTATATTGATTTCTAAGATATAAAATTCTATTTGAGACTTTTGAACTCATTGACCTCTTTTTACTTGCGCAAAATTGAAAATAGATATATATTTATTTAATCAAAGATTTTTCATCACAAGTTAAATACAGTGCGTAACTAGCTGGCAAAATCTAACCTGACCCGAAAATCCGACCCGACCCGACCCACCCGAACCCAAACCCGACTCGACCCACCCGAACCCAGACCCGACCCGACCCGACCCGAAAATGTTGACAATACAACGACCCGAGACCCGACCCGACCCGAACCCGAACCCGAACGACTCGAGACCCAAAATACCCGGAATCTGAACGACCCAAAACCTGAAATACCTGAGACCCGAATGACCCGAGATCCGAACGAACTGAAATCGGAACGAGTCGACCCGAACCCGACCCGACCCATCCATTTGCCACCTCTAATAATAATGTTAAGACAAATGCGAAAATGTACAAGAAAGATGCTATAGATAAATTAGAGATATGATTATTTCATTAATGCGTTTATTATCCAAATCTATATTTCCTTTTTATTTCATTTAATTGACATACACAACAATAAAGATAAAATCGTCATTTTCTTAAACGATTTCCTGCCCTTATCAAATGTTTTCCTACCCATATCACCACCTTTAATTATAACGGATTCCTAGTCCCTACGTTCTTCCTACACTCGGTCTTCATGCACCAGCCTTCACTAACTGAACGTAGTGCCCCACATAAACGACTTGGTCTACAGAAGACCATGCTCACAAGTCAGATAGCTGTCTGTTGCATCTAATCTCAGAGGATCATGGGGCGACAAGAATTTGTAACTCATGAAAATCAAAATATGGGCTTTTATTACATAAATGGTTATTTGGACTTCTATTTCTTAAATTGATTCTAGGAACCTGTAAGCCCACAAAAGCT
This sequence comes from Juncus effusus, assembly GCA_027726005.1. Taxonomy (NCBI): domain Eukaryota; kingdom Viridiplantae; phylum Streptophyta; class Magnoliopsida; order Poales; family Juncaceae; genus Juncus; species Juncus effusus. Next base: position 2,575,252 of record CM050893.1, on the reverse strand, counting down.
AAAAAAATCCAAGAACAAAATGAATTGATCCAATTAGATTTTACAAAAAAAAATAATAAAATATATTTAACGAAACTAATTCTTTATTTTTTTTAATGTGTAGACGATAAGACTACAAAAGAATTTTATTAAAAAAAAATATAAAGTTGCTACATTGAGAGATTACAACAAAGAGAATGCTAATACTCTGACATATTATGAGAGCTAAAAACAAAACTTAGGAAATTATTTTCTATCCTAAGCTAATCCAGGTCACATGATCCTTGCGGCTCTCGTCGCCCTCAATCACCGGGATGTCGTTTCCCTGGCTGTGTTAACCCTCGTGCCAGATTCCGTACCAGTCTCAAACAATCACAAAACCAGTCCCTAAATCAGCCCCAAAAATCCACAAAAATACCAGACACAAATATGCATTTACACATCCACCAAAATCGGTCCTTGAACCAACCCTAATGCCTTCAATTCACCTCTGTACCAGTCGGTATTGGCCCGTACCCGACGCAATCTTCACCTCAATGAACCCCTCTTTTTGCTGCCCAAATAACAAATACTAGGGTTTGCGAAAAAATGCTGACTTTGCCGAGAGATATAATGGTAAAATTCTTGAAGAATTCTTAGTGGGAGGTCACGGACTTAGGCGAGGCGGCAGTGTTGATCTGGTGCTGACGGCGACGGATCCGATGCAGGCCTGACCGAGCTCGTCGGAGCTCGACACAATCTTGTGTTGAAGAGGTAGTGCCATGCTAGAGAGAGTTGCTAGACTCGTGCAAGAAGGTTTGCTCGTGCGGACCTCTCTGTCTCCACTTAACAAATGGAGCTGCACATCTCACCTCTTCCTCGTCCGGCGAACAGAGAGAGAGAGAGGGGTATTGAAAGGGGGCGGCGCCATATATCCTTCAAACTAATTCTTTATTAAACCGTTTCAAGTTTAAAAAGAATTAAACAAAACAAATAGCAACTAAATACAAGAATAATGTACATATATCAAATTACAGAATCGATATTACTACAAAATAGGGCTAACAGAACGGACTTGAGAAAAGTCACGAAAATTTTGAACTCAGCATTTGAAATGACCTTAAATATTGGGATTCTAGGAAAAATTTCAAAAGTTTTAACTAACTTGAATTTGCCACCGAATAATAAAATACTGAGGAAAAAGGCAGGAGAATTAAGTATTTTTCTTGGATGCTAAGAATTAAATAGTTTTCATTTAGTTGAGTTGTTAGAAAATTTGTGAGTTTTTTCAAGGTATTATCCTTCAAATAATGGGTAAAAAAGTTCAAAAAAAGTAATGGGTAAAAAATCAATATTCCTTTGTTCTTCCTTTAAATTCAATTCAAGGAAATTATACTTAATAAAGCACTCCTATAATAACAAATAGAACTTACATAATCTCTCTTCTTTTTATTCTTCTGGGGTATAAATATCTAGCTCTTTTCCTTTCAAAAAAAATAAATATCTAGCTCTTTTACCTATATTGGATCAAAGAGCCTCAATTTAATGTGTTCAATCGAGGCTATTTCAGGGCTCAATCTTTCTTTAGCTTCATATGGTAAAATTAGTAGGTAACTATTTCTGCCTAACTTATTGAATTTTGTTTATTAACAATGCAGTTCCTAAAATTGCGATCTTATTAACCCGCCTTGATGCTCAAGCCTCAGTTGAGCTTTTGACCAGATTCAGCTCTCAATTAGCCTTGGCTTTGCTTGGCAACAACCAATTCAGGTAACACTATAGCAGAGCATCTCTATTATTTGTTTTTGTAGTAGAGCTAAACAATTAATTCTATACCAATTATGTGGTAAAACATGAGATATATAAATTACGTCTCTTAATTCATAAGCAAGTTAGTAGGTCTGCAAGTAGTTTAGCTCGTGACTCGCAACTTGTTTGCAATCAACTGAAAAAACTTGCTAACAGCTCATTCGATTTTAGATCAAATTAATTTTGAATGGAGTTGAGTTCAAACTGACCTCATCTAATCCGATATAAACTCAAAACTATTTCGAGCTGGATCATTTTTGATAGCCCATTTATGAAAATAGGTGGCCTGATTATTAAACTATTTTATATTGGTGATAGATTAAATTTTTGTCGGTTGAATCATTAATTTTATTTATTAGATGTAATTTCGAGTCGAGTCGAGCAAAGAATCGAGTTTATCTTCGAGTTGAAACAAGCTAATTTGATAATGAAATTTAATTTCGAGCTCGTAACGACTCAAGCCGAGTTGGCTCGAGTCAAAATCAAGTCGAGTTCTAGCTAAACTTTTCAACTCAAAATCCTTAAGCAATTTCAAGCCGAACCAGCTCGAGTTCAATTTCGAGTCAAATTTGAGTTGGATCCAACTCGTTTGAACTTGAGTGGTTTCAATAATTAAATAATGAGCTGCTGCAAAATTTTGAACCACTAATCTACTCACGTCTTATACCTCCGTTAATTCCAAAAATACCGCCAGTTTACTTTGTTTTAATTTTTTGTTACCTCTTTCTCACAACATAATATTTATATAGTTATTAATATTAATTAATAAAGTAATAAATAGTATATTATTTAATTAATTAATTAATTCTAAGTGAGTTAAAATTTAAGATAAAATATACTATTTAAATAAATTCATAATATATTAATTTATTTAAAATTGGATTTATTATTAATATATTAATAAATCATAATAACTCATTATATTAATATTTAACTTATATACCATCATGATACATTAAATTAATAAGACATTTGTTTATACATATATATTAATATATAAATATTTTAATAATATTTTAATTAATTATTTGTTAATATATAAATACATAATAAATAATTAAAATATAAAAACAATTATTTTGTATTTATTAATATTTGATTAATATAAAATATTATACATTTTTATTTTCATCGTATTACAAAACAAAGGGCATTTTGGTCATTACAAATTATTATATTTTTAAATTCAACTCTATCCCAATTTTTGTCCTTATTAACTTGCCAAACACCATTCCAAAATGGAGGTATAAGAAGGCATAACTTCTTATACCTAGATAAAATTACACCCATCTTATCCTCCATCCAAACGGAGCCTTTGAGTATTAATCTAGGGATCAGGGTTGGGGCCACTCAGGTTGCAAGGTGTTCAGGTTACGGGATATTCGGGTTTCGGGTCATTCAGGTTGCGGGTCATTCAGGTTGTGGGTCATTCGAGTTTTGCGTCATTCGGGTTAAGGTTATTTCGGATTACGGGTCATTTGGGTTACGGGTCATTCGGGTTCGGGTTATTTTAGGTTTCGGGTCAATGAGGTTCGGACAGACATGTTTTTGTGGTGGGGTTAGATTTTGCCAGCTCTATTTAATTGATATTCAAACAAACAAATATATAGATAAATAAAACACTCCAATAACAATTAATAAAACTTTTATAGTCTCCCTTTCTTCAAAAAAGTTATTTTTATTCTTCAGGGGTATGAATATCTAGCTGTTTCTTCAATTGCATAATTGAGGCTTAAATCTATACAAATTGAGGCCAATTCAGAGCTCTATTTTCTTTGGTTTCACAGCCACTCGTCAACATTCATCCATAGAATGACCCTTCAAAACCATATTCAATAAAGAAGTATCAGTCTTGATTCTCTTGAATCAGTCCATAATGCAAGGTCAGCCCGTTTGAATAAAAAATGCATAGAATGTTGGCCTGCTCAAGTCAGTGAAAAATTCTTTGGTCTTCCTTCTAATTTTTAATTCTCTGGTTATTTTTTCTCATTTTGAGTTCATTGGGCCCCGGGGGAAGTCAGTTGAAATTCTCTTGTTTTCCTCCTCATTCTTTCTATTTCTTTTGAAAGGTTTTTGTGAGACGTGTGGACAAGAAAATGGTGATTTCTTTATTTCCGTAATCCAAACTTACAATTCAGCATAACTAGTTAATTAATTAAATAAATATTTATTTATTTGGAGTACGTTGTTGGGTTGAGGGCAACATTTTATTTTTTCACATTTTTGACAAATGTCTTTACAATAAATTATTTTAAATCAAAATTCTCCTTTTTAATAATTATTTCTCGGTTAGTAAATATTAGGAAAATTTATAAAAAACCCCCTATCTTTTCTGAATATTACAAATAACCCCCGTATTTTCGTTTATTACAAATAACCCCCTGTCAGAAATGTTTTCTTTACAAATAACCCCCTCCATCCATTTTTTAATCCATTTAAAGTTTATTTTTTTTTTAAATGACCAAAATTCCCTCACCTAAAAGAAATTAAATAAAAATAAAATAAATATAAAATAAATAAAAATATAACAAAATAATTATTTAAAAAATAAAATTAATTAAATAGAAATAAAATTAATTAAAATAAATAAAATTTAAAGAATAAAAATAAATAAAAAAAGTTAAAAAAAATAATTAAATAAAAATAAAAAAGTATTAAAAAAGTACTCAATAAAAATTAATTAAAATAATAAATTAAACAAAATAAAATAATTAAAAAGCTAGAAATAATTAAATAAAAATAGAAATAATTAAATAAAAAATAAAAAATAAAAAATAAAAATAAATAAATAATATTAAATAATAATAATAATTATTATTATTGACACATGAAACCCTCATTATCAGTGGTGGAACTTTATAAAAATCGGGGGTGCATGCGGCATCCCCCCCCCCCCCAAAAGCAAGATTTTGACAAAACAATATATATCAATAGTGCAAAATTTGGGGTGGGGTCGGGCGGGGGGGGGGGGGGGGGGGCAGTCCGCATGCACCTCCGATTTCTATAAAGTTCCACCACTGATAATGAGGATTTCATGTGTCAATAATAATAATTATTATTTAATATTATTTATTTTTTTATTCATTATTTTATTATTTCTATCTTTTTAATTATTTTATTTTGTTTAATTTATTATTTTAATTAATTTTTTTGAATACTTTTTTATTTTTATCTAATTATTTTTGTTTTTAAACTTTTTCTATTTATTTTTATTCTTTAAATTTTATTTATTTTAATTAATTTTATTTATTTTTAATTTATTTATTTTTTAAATAATTATTTTGTTATATTTTTATTTATTTTATTTTATTTTATTTCTTTTAGGTGAGGGTATTTTGGTCATTTTTAAAAAATTAAAATTTAAATGGATGGAGGGGGGTATTTGTAAAGAAAACATTTCTGACAGGGGGTTATTTGTAATAAATGAAAATACAGGGGGTAATTTATAATATTCAAAAAAGATAGGGGTTTTTTGTAAATTTCCCTAAATATTATAAAATGTTTTTTTTTTCAAAAATCTTGAAAAGTAATTTCTCAACTTTCATATTATTTTTGTACTTTATTATTCCATTAGTAAAAAAATTGTGCCATTAAATATCATGTTATCATTAAACTATATTTTTATTTAATAGAACTATAAACTTTTTCAGAAGATAACATGAATAATATATTATAATTTAAAAGGGTCTTGAAAATTTGAAATTTCTTTTATCAAAGGGAGTTGATACTGCGCGACGGTACTATAGCGACCCTATAGCGATGGTATATAAAAACTGAAAACAGTATATACAAACATATGAACTGAAAACAAACAGTATATAAAAATTCATTTTATAAAACAGTATATATTTAAAAAAAAATGAAAACAGTATATACAAACATATAAACTGAAAACAAACAGTATATAAAAATTCATTCGGTAAACAGTATATATTTAAAAAAATGAAAACAGTATATAACATATATAGGAACATGAAAAAACAGTATATAATTTCAATCCGTCGCTACGGGGTCGCTACAGTACCCCCGACATGATTTCAATTTCCCATTATCAAATTCGAATAATTTAGTCAAAATCTTCCTTAAAATAGATTTGCCAGCTCTTAATTAAATTCTCCTTAAATCCTACTTGTAACTAGGACATGTCAATATCATCCAGAGTGCAACAGGTCCAACAACCTAATCCACTTACATAAAGGGTCGGATTTAGTTTGTAAGCCTCTTTCATCATCTGCTATGCTAGGCCTTTATTTTCATTTAATTTAATTTTATATATATTATACATTATTTTTCACTTTCCATTGAGCATATTTAAGAGTTCACATAATCAAGTTTTTCTCGCCCATAAGATAAAAAAAAATCACAATTTGTAGTCTATAATTTTCTCAAGTTTACTGATATTTTATGATAATATGTATGTGATTATTAACATAGATCATATAAACAATTGGAATGATATTTTGTGTTCCTGCTCTAGTTTTAACGAGAAGCACAATCTTTTTGTTTCTCGCATTTATTGATATTCTATGGTTGTATGGATGATGCTATTAGCACATATTATATATGATTAATTGGATTAATGTTTCATGTTCTATCACTTATTTGTGAGAATCACCATATCATTATGTTTCTCAAATTATCATTTAATTTTTTTTCCTAATATCTAAAATTATTTGCAGAAAGTTATACAAAACTACAAACTTAGATGCGGTACGAAAAATATTTTTAAAATAAATGATAATAGATAAAACATCTTATGATTTAATACAAAATAATTAAAATTATTCTACATAATTATTCTATATTATTTATGTACCATGAATTGATTCAAATTTTATTTTGATTTTTCTTTATTGCAATTTTGTATATTTTATATGGAAATATCCACATCATAGCGTGAGTATTATCCTATTTCTAAACAGTTTTTAGAAAAAAAAAAGTTGATGCTTGTGTAGTAGTTCAAATTTAAGATTGCTTTCAAAATTCATGACGTATGGGTTTGTCTAGTGTCTAGACTAACAAGTTTTATCTTTTCTGAATTAAATAATTAATTTTGACGTAAATGATTCAATTTTTTGCTTAATGAATTTAAGAAATTGAGTAAAATTACTTTTGTTTGCATGTAAATTAAACACAGTACATGAATTGTAATAATATTCTTAATTTAGTCCCTAACATGTAATTTTTTTTTTCATTTTTAGTTCATATACTTTGTTATTTGTACTATTTTGGTTATTTGTATCAATTTAAGAACTATAATGAGAAGCCTCAAACTTCTGGAACTACTAGAATAAACAAAAAGCTGAATTTTAATGTCTAAATACCTACAAAAACTGAATATTAAAGAGTATAACTAAACTACAAAAACTGTTTCTTCATGTACTAAGACACATTTCATTGCCTAAGAACTTGTTTAAAAAAATGACATATATTTCATTTGATACTATAATGTCAACCAACCTCTATTTGTACAACAAAATCTGTTAAATCCACAGCATGCATCACTGATTTTAAACTGAACCGAGTGAATACAGTAAGGCAAACACAAACTCCTCTTTATCGGGTTTAATGCGGCTTATCGAACAAACCCGACCCGTTATCTCTTAAACATCTAAAATTGGAATCCGACTGTTACGTGCTACCACGTCGCTTCCAACTAATTCTCCTGTTCCCACTCATCCTTCAGTCTTTCTATAACGAACCATTATTTATCATAAAACCAACTCGCTACATTTTCAGATACAGAGATTGAGCTGCAGGATTTAACTCCATCTCTCTCAGAACGACCTTTTCATCTCCATCCAACTAATTCTCCTGTGCCACTTCATCCTTCACTCTTCCTACAACAAATCATTATTTCCCATAAAATGGGCTCGCTACATATTCAGATACATAGATTGAGTTGCAGGATTTGTGTTCGTCTCTCTCAGAAGAAAAATAAAACGAATTGTTTCATTCTCCTGTGCCAATTCATCCTTCACCCTTCCTATAACAACTCATTATTTCTCTACTAAAATGACTCGCTACATGTTTAGATACATATATTGCGCAGGATTTGGTTTCGTCTCTCAGAACGACCTTTACATCTCCAAAGAACTAATTCTCCTGTGCCCATTCATCTCTCACTCTTCCTATAACAAACCATCAAGTACGGTAACAACTGACTCGCTACATGTTTCGATATAGGGAGTATGGAGCAGGCATTTGAGTCGGTCTCTCTCAGAACGACCTTTTCATCTGCATTGGCGCGCTTCTTGTCATTTCTTTTCTTTCTTGTCCATCGTTTTCTCTCTTTCCCTTTCACCTCTCTTCTCTCTCTCTCTTCTCTCTCCCTTTCCCTTTCACGTTTTTCCCATAAACCGTCTGAGCAATCGCAAGCTGACAAGTCGCATTGTGAGGAATGACGACGAGCCGAACGTCCTCGCCTGGCGGCTCTCAAGATGGCGGTTCAAGTAAGTGTTTTGAATTAGTTTAATTTTTGAAGTTTGAGGTCCAATTGTGTATAATTGTGGATTTTGGAAATCGGAAGGGTTTTGTGATTTTGTTGAGGTTTTTACGTGGTGAATCATGGTCGTTTGTGTGAATTTAATTTCAAGAAGTTTGAGGTCGAATTGCGTGAATTTTTGATATCGGGAGGGTTTTGTGATTTTATTGAGGTTTATTTCGCGCTTAATTATGATCGTTTGGTCGTTACGACTTCAATTGGTACTGAGTTCGGAAATTTTATTCGTCTTTTTTTTATTTTTATGATTGTTTTCTGGTGATCAATCGAGAGTATGTAATGCTAATTACAGCTCTGATCAAGAATATTTACCTCAGATTCATGAAATTAAACAAAATCGAACCTCAATATCTCAGTTAATCATCTTGTCTTGAAATTCTTACATGCATTCTTGTTTGTCGAGCAAACCCGATTTCATTCTTTGAAAATTTACAATCAGGCCCCTAACGAATCACATAATTCCACTGAACCATTCGAAATTAAGCACAAATCAAGAAAAACGGACAACAAATATACACTACTCTCAACCTTTTCTATATCCACAATAATCATTACCATCATACCGTTTAATGCTTTTATTGCAATATACCGTTTTAACCCTCAATATTCCATTTCAGAACCGTCCACTCCTACCTCCCCTCGAACCACAGGCCGGTTCGCCAGCCCCAACCTGAGCAGCCCGGTCTTCCACTCTGACGTGTACCAACTGAGACCGACGAGCTACGCGCAGGCCCTTCAGCAGAAAATTACGCAAATGCCCCTCCTCCCTTCCAGCCCTCGCTATTCGGCCCGGCCCAACGGTCTTGACGTAAGTAATGAAATGGATTTTGAGATTGTTTTTTGTAATTTTTTATTTATTATTTTTTGTTTTGTTTTTGGTAGTGGATGACTGAACCGTCGCAGTCGATTGTGAATCTGATGATGAAGCTGCTCGATGATTTTGACAGGATTAAGCCTGGTGAATTGCAATCAGCACCTCAAGTATCCCTGTTTATAATTAATTAATTAATTTATTGTTCTCATAATTATTTTAATGGTAACAAGAAAAATGCTCGACTGTAGTTAACATATTATCAACAATGTGCATCATTTTAAGTTTTTTCAATATTTAATTATTTCAACGTCTAATCATTTAATTTAACTTTTTTCTTTTCTTTTCTGTTTAGCGTTTTTCAAATATGCTTAGAATGGGATTGCAAGAGTTAGAGAGAAGACTTATGTCTCACATGAAGCATGTGCACGATGTAATAAGATTATAATTAATTCTCTCATATTAGCTAATAACCATTATGCCCCTGATTTTTTCATAGTATTAAATACTCTTTTATTTGCAGAACAATAATATGTGGAAACAGAAAGAAGAAAGACTTATCGCAAGATTACAAGTCAAAGAAACACTTGCTGCTAATTCAACCGATGATTCACAAGGCCCTTTTTCTCCTGTAAAAAATAATTTTATTATTATTTTTATCCAAATATTTTTTGATTTAATTGTTTATTTTCACATAATAACTGTTATTTGTTTATTTATTATTTTTTGGGTTCAGAGAAGTAGCGCATTAGGAAGTCCGAGATTTAGAGATCAGGAAGAAACAAACAGGCTAATGAAAGAGAAAGAAGAAAATATTTTCACAATTTCAAAATTAAAAGAGGATTTAGACTTATTAAAAAAATCTTGCGAGGAAAAAGGCCAGGAAATAGATTTCAAAAGACGTGAGATCTCACGACTCATTAATGACAAAGAATCATGCGACAGAAAAATCCAGAGGCTCGAACAGGATCTAGAAGCTTCTAGAAGGAATCTAGAAGATTCCAAAAAGGATCTGGAATATTCCAGAAGGTACATAGAGGATTACAAGAAGGATCTAGAAGATTCCAGAAAGTCCTGCAATGAGAAATCCCGTTTGGAAAAAGACGAGATTTCTAAACTCATTTCGGACAAAGAAAACGCGAATAAATTAATTTTGAAATTGGAGAAGGATCTAGAAGATTCTAGAAGGTCGAAAGACGAAAAGATGAAACAATTAGAGTCAAATATGGAAGATATGCTTAGGTTAATTAAGGAAAAGGAGGCGAAAGATGAAATTATCGCGAGATTAAAGCAGGAATTGGAGGAAATGAAGATGAAATATGAGACACGGACTTTGGAGTTGGAAAAACGGGCTGATGAAATGAAATTAGGGCTTGAGAAGAGATTGGAAGAGGCTCAGTTGCTTCTAGAAGAATCTAGAAGGAAAGTTTCGGAAATCGAGGTGGTTTCTGAATCTAAATTGCAAAATTGGAATCAGAAAAAGAATATGTTTGAGAAATTCATGGTCTCACAAACCAAATCTATGGAGGTGATTTTTTATATGGATAAAAGTTTTATTTATTATTTATTTACATTAATTATAAATTATTTGAGAAAATAATGATTTTCTTTATGGAACAGGATTTGAGGTTTTTTTCTAATTCATTACGGTGCGATTTTATCAATTCTCAGAGGAATTTCTCCAAAGAATTGAATAATTTAGGTAAATTTTCACATTTTGGACCCATGTATTTTTCACGATCCTTATTTTAAGGGAAAATTACACATAAACCCCTGCAAAACATCAAAATATGATATCATATAAAAAAGAGATGCCAGTTTTTTCAATTTTGGCTAATACATGTTTTTTGCAGGATATATATGAAAATATTTTTTGATTGAAAGAAAAAAACTAATTTGATTATTTTGTAGGTCAAAATTTGCAAGTATTGGTAAAAGCAGCAAATCGGTACCATGCTGTGCTGACAGACAATAGAAGACTTCACAATGAGGTCCTAGAATTAAAAGGTATTACACAGTTAAATGATAATTTTTCATTTTGGTCCCTCTATATTCATAAATTGTACAAACCATAGAAAATTAAATGCCTGCCCTTCATGCTGGGGCTTGAATTCACATAAACTAAAACTCTGAAATTTAAAAAATAAATATATTATGATTCTTATGTAGGAAATATTTTTTTTACTCTAAATAAATTTATGCAGGAAATATTAGGGTTTATTGTCGTATAAGACCATTTCTTCCTGGTGAAGACAGAAAGTCAAGCTCGGTTGATAATATTGGTGAAAATGGAGAGCTTACTCTCTCAAATCCTTCTAAAGCTGGGAAAGAAGGAAATAAACTGTTCACATTTAATAAAGTTTTCGGTCCATCATCCACTCAAGGTACTTATTTTTCAATTTATATAGTTGATATAATTTTTCATTTTTTATTATATCATGTGAATTATTTATTTATTTATTTATTAATGATAATAGAGCAAGTATTCTTGGATATTCGACCTCTCGTAAGATCGGTACTTGATGGATACAATGTATGTATTTTTGCATATGGACAAACTGGATCAGGCAAAACATATACAATGGTATGCTACTTTATTATTATTACATGAAATTATTATTATGTGAAAGTATTATTATTACTTTATTATTATTGTTATTGCGCTACTTTACTATCACTACATAAATTTTTTCGTACCTACTTCAGGCAACTAGTTAGGGCAGAAAATGTTCTTATTACTACTTTAATAGATAATATTTTTTCTTTAATATTAACAATTGTTTTAATTTTATTATTTAAGACGGGACCGAATTCACTGACAGAGAAGGATTGGGGAGTGAATTACCGAGCATTGAATGATTTGTTCAACATTTCGCGCGAAAGGAACGACACAATATTATATGATGTCAGCGTGCAAATGATTGAGATATACAATGAGCAAGTTCGTGATTTGCTCTCAAGTGACGGCGCTCAAAAGAAATATCCTTTTTTAATTCTAAAAATATAGTAGTTTTGTTTCATGTTATGGATAATCATGTTTGGTTCTTTTAGTTCGTAATTAATTATAAAGAAAGATAGGATATTTCTTGCTTTGTATGTAAGCCTCAATTAATCAATTAACCCCTAATTTTTGAAAGAGTAATGCTATTTCTAGAGCTAATACTAGAGCGATACATAATTTTAAACTAAAATTCCGAAAGTTGTCCTCTTTTAATACATGAATCAACGAACCCTTCGTTGAATATTAGCTTCAACAAAGAACGCAATAAAATTAAAAATCACCAAATTCTATTAATTCATTTAATAAATATAAATTATAATTAAAGGAGGGTTCTTTTCGGAATGTTAAGTAAAAAATGTGTTGCTTTAGAAATAGTGCCACCCTTTTTGAATTCAAATGTCAAATTAAGTGCCAACGATCAATTAAACCAAACTAAAATAAACTGAAATACTTGTGAACAAATTATTTTCCTCAACTTGTGATCACACTAGGGATTGTGAACACAAGCCAACCGAACGGGCTGGCCGTGCCGGACGCGGCCATGCATGCCGTAAAGTCAACCTCTGATGTGGTCAACCTCATGGAACTAGGATTCTCCAACCGAGCCGTGGGGGCCACCGCATTAAATGATCGCAGCAGCCGGTCCCACAGGTCTCTTCAACCCTTTTTTTATAATTTTTTTTTTGAGTAATACTTAAGTCAAGTTATAATAATAATAATAATGTCACTTTAGTTATATAAGTAGTTTATATGGTGCTATTAGGAGAGCTATATTTGTCTTGTTGAGGGCAATTTAATTTTACCCTGATTTACTATGGTTGACATTCATTCATTTCTCTATTCCACATTTATCATTTCTAGTAATTAATTTTCAATCAAAAATTGGAAACAAATTATACATAATAAACTTTACAACATCTAAATCAAATTCAACAAAACAATGATCAATCATTTTTGCATTTTTCTTCAATTTAATTGGAGTTTTTTTTTTTTGTATTGGTTGGAAGAAATAATTAAGAACTGTTTTTAATAAATTATATGAAGAAGCACACGGTTGAACTGATTTATAGCTTTCTTTTTCTGTATATTTGAATTATCATACATATATATGTTTAGTGTTATTTATTAATTATTTCTAAATTTATATAATAGAGAATTCATTACTCAAAATGTAACTAAAACTAACTAGCATCTCATTTATTTGTGATTTTATGGGGCAGCATCCTAACCATCCACGTACGCGGCCATGACCTCAAGACCTCCACCACCCTCCGCGGGTCCCTCCACTTGGTTGACTTGGCCGGAAGCGAGAGGGTCGACCGGTCCGAAGCGGTTGGAGACAGATTAAAAGAGGCGCAACATATCAACAAGTCTCTGTCTGCTCTTGGCGACGTCATTTTCGCCCTCGCTCAGAAGAACGCGCACGTGCCCTATCGGAATAGCAAACTCACTCAAGTCTTGCAAACTTCCTTAGGTACCATTATATTTTCTTTCTCTTTCTATTTTTTCTTCTTTTTTTTCTTTTTAACTTACTCGTAATCATGAAAATAATGAAAAAAGGTATCTCGAGATGCTTTGATTATTTTCTTCTTTCTTTTTCTTTATTTGTTTTCCTTTAGGGTAATATTTTTGTAGGTTTATATAGGATAAAATCCATATTTTGGGATATTCTAATTAAATATCAAGCCATGCATGAAGCACCGATTAGAAGCTAACAAGCCAATTTACAACAAAGAGTATCTGCTTCAATAATTGTATAAAGCGTAAAATATATTTCTTATTGTGATGTAGGTGGGCATGCAAAAACGCTAATGTTTGTGCAAGTAAATCCAGATGCTTCGTCCTATTCAGAAACCCTAAGCACGTTAAAATTCGCCGAAAGGGTTTCTTCGGTTGAATTAGGCGCGGCTAAGAGCAACAAGGAGGGCAAAGACGTCAAAGAATTAATCAACAAGGTCCCCATTTTCTCCCTTTTACTCTTAATGAGAGTGACCTCATATTAGACAATATTAATTATTAACCAAAAAAACATAATGCAAACAAAACCTGTTTAATTAGCACTTAATATTCGCACTACAAACTTATAGCATTTTTTATAAACAATACAATATAGTACGTATTAAACAACATACAAAATAACTACACCCCTAAACCCTAAACCCTAACCCTAAACATGACTCATCACACAGGTCTCATACCTAAAAGAAACCATCTCCAAAAAGGACGAAGAAATCGAACGCCTGACCCTCCTCCGCACCTCCACTCCCCGCGCCTCCTCCAAACCCTCAAAATTCCACCCGTCCTCTTCCGACTCCCTCAACTCCCTGACGCTCAAACACTCCTCCTCCTCGCCGGGGGTTTCCTCCCTCTCGCGCACCCGCTCCTCCACCGACTCCGAACCCCCCAAACGCCGAGGCGGGTCCATGGACGGCATCGACAACTTCGATAACGAGTCCGAGGACCGGCTGAGCGATATAAGCGACGGAGGGCTGAGTATGGGAACTGAGACCGACGGGTCAAATAGTTTGGTGGAGTATGGGATGTTTCCCGAGCAGGAGAATAAGCCAAGCGTGCTGGCTCCGGCTCCGATTAAAGATAAAGTGTACGCTTTTAGTTTATTATATTTATATTTATTTGAAATGTTATTATATAACTTTTAGTGCCATTTTATTTTCTATAAGAAAATAATGTGGGAATTTTTCTGAAACACTTCTTTAAATTTTCTGAATGTTTCATGAAACCCCTGATTCTACCAAAAAAAAAAAACATTAAATCCCCTGCCGCACATATTTCTCGGTCCAGGGAGTCTGAGAGGGAATCTATATATATATATATTCAGAATAGCTAGGCGAATTTTGAAAACTTCCCCAAAAGGTTTTTCTTGTACTACCAATAATACATTCACAACATTTTAAACATCTCCTCGATCACCGTATTAAAATTCTAAATTATTAATCCTTCTTGTTCTGATCTTATGACACTTAATTTGCAGGACTAGAGTGACAACAACACGGATTCCGAAGCCCTCTCCGTTAAAAGTGACCCCACCGTCTCCGAAATTCGGTCCTCCGTCTCCGAAGATGCTGTCTCCCCTTCGAAGTGTTAAAACTAAAGAATCCACCACCACCCCTAAATCTTCAAGTATGTTCAACCTTTACTCTTTTTTTTTACTATATTCATATTTTGAAAAATATTTTCTTACATTCATTTTCCGAAAAATATTTTAGTACACATTTTTTGAAGTATATTTTACTACATTCATTTATTTTCATTCTTGTGAGTTATTATATAACAGAAATACTAGAAATAACTCAGAATCTGAACCCCTACATCTTCAACTATGTTCTGTTTATTTTACTTGGTCATTTCATTCCTACAAGCTACAACATAAGAAAAGTTCTAACTCATAATCCAAATCCCGAATCAACCCCGAAAGTGAAAATGAGTAAAAAGTGAGACTGAAAATAACGAAGGGTAATATTACTTATTTGTGCTTTCAATGTTGATTCAGGATTTGAATACTGAAAACCTGGAATTATTCACAATATAGTTGTGTATTTACAAGTTATAAATTTCTTTACTGTTTTGTACGAGTTGAACTTATTTGGCGTGAAATTTGATGTGAATTTTACTGAAAATTGCAGATTTAAGGAAAATGGCATCCACACAAGGAGCAGCTGCATCTTCACCAAAGACTCCTAGCAAAGGCTGGAAATAGATTTCTTTTTTTTTTATATATAATTTATATTTTTTTTTCTTTAACCATGATATAATTCTTTATAGAAAGTATAAAGGAAACAAATAAGTGCATTATTTTTAGATGCTTGTGATATATAGCTAGCCTGTCAAGGGTTTTTTTTTCTATTCATTTTTAGGGGTAAAAAGGAAAATTTTCATTTGATTTTTATGTTTATAGGGCATAATTAGTTAATTATCTATTAATTTTGGTAAATGAAACTGTAAATGACAATTTTGTTGCTCATATGATTAACCTTTGATGTAGTTATATAATCCAATAATCAGGAAAATTGTTCATTTCTTTTTATAAAAATCAACTATTGGCCGGAATGAAATTTTCTTTTTATTTTTCATTCCATTTCTTTGACAAATTACAGTTCTTAAAAGTTTGCAAATTTGTAAGTAGTAATTGTTGAGGGGTAAAACTGAAGTAGAAATTTTATAGGAATGACATTTATTTACTTATATGTTTTCTTTTCAAAAATTCCGAGTTCTGTTTGCACTCTAATTTCCTTTCATTTATTATTACCGTTGTTCCACATTTTTTTTTCCAATTTCTCTTTTACTGTATTTTAGCTTCTATTTTTTGAGAAAATTTGGAGAGCACTTTACTATCCCCCATTCGAAATGAAAACCTTTTTTATATATGGTTTTAATATTTACAATCCTGATTCTATATACTTACACCCTACTTATTAAGCTAATTAAATCGATTATATATAAAATGAAAAATCCCTCTTGGGCTGAAAAAAGCAAAAAACAAAATAAAAGATAATTGGGCCAAGATTAAGACCTATTTCAGCCTAAAAGAGAGTAAATTCCAAAAAAGGATAAAACATCTCTCTTTAACTCTGCCAGCTCAGCCCTATCCTTAATTTTTTTTTATACTTTCCTTCAATTTCTGAAATCAAATAATGTTGTTATATAAAATAATTTGTTTATTTTTTATCAAATAGCGGAACCCTAAAAATGTTAGAATTGACAATAGTAACTCAAGTTAATTCAATATGAAAACGGAAAATATGAACAAAAAAAATTATTATGTTTGAACTGATAATCTTAGCAATTAGCATTGAACTTCCTGTACCAATTAGTCAATTACTGGTACAATTCAAGTTTAAGGCACCAGAAAAATCAGACACAAGCCATGATTTTAAGGCAATTTAATTTCTAATTGAATAATATCCAACAAAACAGAGAATTATATGAATAGATGACACATTTTTTACCACTTGATAAGTAACTTGTTATAATATAAATAAATATAATGGAAAATTAACTTGTATATATAGGACTTCTTTTTCCTACTTTTCCCGTAGCATGAGAAATATTTAAACACATATTTGGGCTTGAACATGCACTTATATGGGGCTAAAACTAAACTTATTTTTCTTAAAAATATCAGGCCGACTTTAATATATTAGGATCATCTTAGGCCGAAAGAATGGAGGCCTAATAGGATCAATATCAAAAAATTTATAAAAAAAAAAAAACGGGTATCAATATCAAAAGGAAAATGAGGAAGGGGTAAAATGAGAATATGGAACTGATTACGATTGATGAGCATGAGTTTTCAGTTTCTTATATATCGAAATGAAAATGTTCATGACTTAATTAAGTATAATCTAAAGCAGTCAACCAACCATCTAGAGTACTAGCTGAAAATAATTTTTAAGTTTCTTATATATTTCACTAGTCCTAATAAGATACAACATAATTTAAAGTTTTAAACACATATTTACCTTTCAAGATAAGACCCAAGTGATATATCTAACTATTTATATGCTGTTCTTATCATAATGCATTTGTTTTTTTCCTCTTTCTAATTGATTAGCTGGTTACAACCTGTGAATAAACATTTGCCACAAATCAAACATACTATAATGTCGGATATCTAGGTTTTACTAAATTTGGTCAAGGAAAACAAGAAGTCCTTGTCAGAAGGGCCAACAAAGCTGGACAACCTGATTGGTTTGTCCTTTATATTTTAAAATTAATTTTCTGCTTGGTTTGTCTTTATAGAGTTATATTATTTAATGAAAAAAAAACATTAATTTGGTGATAATTTGGTTCCGTACATATATCAGTGTCTTTATATTGCTACCGACTGAATATCTCACCTTTGTCTTCTTCTTTTTCTTCCTTTTTTTAAGGAAAAGAAAAGAAAAGAAAAGTTGATGCAATATTTTCTTCTTTTTTCCCTCGTTTAATCTTTTTTGGTTTCTTCTCTATGTAAACTGGAATAAAAAGGCAAGGTATTATAAATAAGAAAAAGAAAACTAGAGCCGTGAGCCAATGAGATGAAAACAAAAAAGAAAAGTTGATGCAAGTTCTTGATTTGCAGTAAAAAAAAATGAAACTAATAAGAACCAATTTTTTTTTTTCTTGGTTTTCTTCTTCTTTAATATCTTTGGATTCCTTCTCTATGTGAATATTTCCAAATGATTGAATAAGTCAAGGAATTATTAAATCAGAAAATTGAGAAAAATAGAGCCAATGAGGTAAAGAGACGTGTTCTTTCCTTGACCATATATTTCCAATTATTTCCTTCATGATTTTGTCTCCCATAATCCCATTTGTTATTTCAACTTTTTTTTTAATTTGCAATATAATTATCTCAGTATTTTGTTTTGTATTAAAAAACATAAGATTCTATTTAAAGGTTAATCATAAGAAGAAAAACATTGTGCTGTAAATAAACATTTTAAAAATGTTATTGGCATTGCTCTCTCAAATAAAAAAAAAGTAAAAATATGTTCCACGTAATTTGCATGTAACTGTCGACTTAAAAAATTGTTCGTATTCTCAAAAGAGTTGTTAAAGGTCAATTCGTTGTTGCATTTAATTATCTTCGACGGCCATACTCAATTAGGGGTGGCCAAAAAGCTCGTAACTCGATAGTTCGCTCGAACTCGACTCGAAAAAAACTCGCTCGAAAACAGCTCTAACTTAAGTCGAGCCGAGCCGAGCCCAGCTCGAGTCAAAACTGGACCCAGTTCGACTTGAGCTCGACCCGCTATATAGTTTGATGCGTCATATATTTATATCATATCTTAATCTTAATCATAAATTCGAGCCGGGCTCGAGTTTTACAACAAAATCTCTAACAAAATTATCAAAAAAGTAAAACTGTACTAAACTCGAGCTGGCTCGAGCCAGTCCTTTGAGCTCGAATCTTGTTAAAACTCGAGCCGAGCTCGAGCTGGTACCAGCTCGGTTCGAACTCGGCTCGGTGCCACCCCTATACTCAATCACAAAAAATATGCCCCCCCCCCCCCCCCTCAAGTACAAAATATTAATTCCTCAATTATCTTTTCATCCATTTTTAACATTCTAATAATGCTAAAAATTATCCTAATCATTTTATCCGTCGGATATTTTTTTATTGAAGAGTGCCCTCGGATAATTATATGTGAACAAACATAAATCATTAATTAAACAATGAGTGTTGAGGCTGTTATTTGTTTTGTAGAGTTTATGTGTGTTATATATTTTTCAAATAGATTTCAACTTTTCATATTCTTGATAAGTCATATCAACAAAATTATGAATACTGCCTAAAATTTGATTAAACCGTATATATTAGAGCAAGGCCCAAGATGCATTGATATAAATAAAGTTCTGCATATATAATGACGTTTTTTGGTTGTATCAATGGTCCCAAATCTCAAAATATTTATGTAAAGGACCTATATGTAAAAGAATATATATTTAGATAATTAATCATTTAGAACATATTAAACTAATGATTTTATTTTTTTTTAACTAGTAACAAATTTTAAAAAACCACAATCAAGATTGTCAGAATCGGGTTTCTACCTTGAATCGTTTAGCGGTAAAATCGGATCAGATCGTAAAATCGAACTTAGATTTGTAATATTCTGTGGAAAATAAAAATTAGTAAAAAAATTTGTAACAAATTTAATGTCTTTCTATGTTCATTAATTCATACCAAAGTCGACATTTGGTTTATATATATACACATGTTAAATGTATAGGATGTTGGAGAAAATATATTAAAACTCAAAATTAATAATAAATATTTTATATTTTATATGTTAATGAGTAATATATTATACATAATTTGATTTGTTAGCTAAATCCATAAATATACTTTATTTCTCATGGGACTAAAACATAATGATCCGTTATTGTTAGTATTTAATCAAAAGTTTGGAATATAGATTTTCTCTTTATTTAAGTAGTTATATGTGCCACATGACATCATAAATAAGTTATTTTGATCCTAATAATGATTATTTTTTTGCTATATTTATATTTTATGGCTAGCCCATATCAGAGTTTGCAAGACTGGTGTACAATCGTAAAATCATAATGGAAGTGATATTCTACAAAATTCTACATATTAAATTGAGAATCTACAAGATTCTACCAAAATAAGATTCTGAGTTCGAGTCGAATCGTTTTCTCAACTCAAAGTTGTAGAATCATAAGATTTTAGAAGTTGAATCGGGATGTTAATAATCATGATCACAACATAGTGTAAGACTTGTCTGTTAATTCAGTATAGACATATCATTCAGCCATATAAACAACCAATCTACTTTTAAATTTTCAAACCACACACTCAATCTATTTTCTCTACTGATACAGTAATCAAATCACTTTCAAAGGATTTAAATTGCATGCATGTGAGAATTTTTTCACCATTAACACAAGTTAAGTCGACCCTTCATGCGCTTTGTAATGACGTGCCGCCAACTTGTAAATACTTTATTATACTAATATCACATCAACTATATATATTATGGGAAATGGAAAATCACGACAGGGTACTGTAGCAATTCTGTAGCGACGGATTGAAATTATATACTATTTTGTCGCGTTTCTATATATGCTATATACTTTTTTTATTTTTTAAAATATATAATGTTTACCGAATGAATTTTTATATACTGTTTGTTTTCAGTTTATATGTTTTTATATACTGTTTTCATTTTTTAAAATATATACTGTTTTACCGAATGAATTTTTTCTATAATATTTGTTTTCAGTTTATATGTTTTTTTTCAGTTTTTATATACCGTCGCTACATAGTCGCTACAGTACCTGTCCGCAGTATCAGTTCCCATATATTATTACTCAATTGAGAAATTATATATATGCTTGCCGTCAGATGCATATTTTCTTCTTCGCTTCAAAAAATGAAAGAGAATATAATAAATTATCTGATTCTGCCAAACAGAATTGATTGAAAAAAATGTGGAATGAAAAGGTTAAACTTCAGTTCTTATGAAATGAAAATACACAACATTGCGCTAAAAAAATCTTAGAATTACACTAATGTATTTGATCGTAGAGTTATAATTATAAGTGATAAGCTTCCCTAAATTTTTGATATATTTTTCATTATAATTCCCAATTATTGATTTGGACCATGATCCGCCATTGAAAGAGATCGAAAACTGAATTAAAGCTACCAAGCTGTTAATTTTAGAGGGGGGGGGGGGGGGATACATGTGCAAATTTTAAACTTTCTAGGGGAATAGTGCAAGCTTCATTTTCCTTTTATAATCAATGGTTTGGGTATCCACCATGCTATTACATTTTGATAATATTTTAGATTGTTTGATAGCTACACAAGCGTTTATATTATTATCAATGTTTTAAATAGCGATATAGCGCTCCGTAGCGGATTGGCTTTTTTTGTTGCGGATTGCGGTAGCGGACGCTATCGCGGCGCTATGGCCTTATAGCGGACGTGCAATATAATTTATAATTTACGTAAAATTTGGAAAAATACTAATGATAAAAATATGATCATAACAAAAATTTTATATAAAAAATAAAAAATCCAAAGACTATAATTATTAAATAAAATAATATAATTATGTATCATAAATTACCATATAAAATTCATTATTCATAACTAAACATATCACATAATTATCCAAAATAAACACACAAATATTAATTATCCAAAATAAGCAAAAAAAAAAAAAAAATACAAAACTAACACTTTAAATGCTATAGCGGCCGCTATTTGAACGCTATTTGACCGCTATAGCGGCGCTATAACGCTCGTAGCGCTCAAAACGCTATTTTAGCTATATTTTCATTGCGTATTGCGTTTTATGGTCGAAACCCGCTATTGCGCGCAATTGCGGCGCTATAGCGCCGCTATTTAAAACACTGATTATTATATATTAAACAATGTTGATATATTATATCACATCTTTGACAATGAGTAAAATCACGAAAAAGAGTAAGTATTTTGTTTGTATTTTATTACTGACTTTTTATTGATTTCAACTTCCAGTATATTTCAAATTATAAAAGGATTTTTTCACTATATGCCCTCAAGAAAGTTTGAATTGTATTAACACTTAGGGCAATATTTTTGAGTCATTTTCGGAACCAACGTTGAAATAAAACAATTACAAAAATAACTCAAGCAAGTATTCAAAAAAAAAATTACAAAAATAACTCCTACATTTTTTTTCAAGAAAAAAATTTATATTTTTTGTATTTCGAACTTTGTGAGTTAAGAATCATTATCCATGCTGCGAATCAAGCTGAGAAAAAGCAAAAGCAGAAAAATTGATTTTGAAGTTTTACTATTCATGCCAAATCAAGCTGAGAAAAAGCAAAAAAGTAGAATATTTCGAAATTTTATTGTTCAAAATAAAAACAAAATTAGTAATTTCAAATTCATAAAGTTCAAATATGCTATTTACAGAAATTCAAACACGAGAAAGTTATTTGTAATAGTTCATGATATGATGTTATTTCAAAAAAAAAAAAAACTAAACAATCTTCAACTAAATAATAAATGGTGTGCTAACTATCAATTATATAAGGTCTTAATTGAAAAAGTATGAAGTGTTATTTTTTAATTTTCTAGCTACAAGTCATCTCAAGACTAAGAGAGTATTTGATCTGCCATTTGGTGATAAATATCCCTTGTCTTTTTTATGTCTACGTTGCTGACATGGTGGGTTCTTATTGGTAGGTCCCATCAATAAGAATAATGTAGATCAAGTGGTCAGCTGCTTAATAGAAACAGTTATTTATTTTTTCCGAAATTACTAGGTTAACATGTAGAATACATTTTTTACCCTATCCAGTATATACGCTCAGTATCCAGCACTGCATGTCCCTGTATTATATTTTATTTATTTAATTGGCTCATAATTATTTTTTGTTGGTGAAGGATCATATTTCACTGTAGCATACCTCAGCAAGAGAAAGTGTTCAGAATCTAAATGACAAGGACTTAGGTGTAAATAAAAATTATAATAAATGCCCATCACCAACGACTACCGTATGTAGAGCCTTACATTTGTACCTTTGAGAATTTAAAATTCTTGAAGTCATTTTTGTGAGGTTTATTTTGTGATTGACCCTAATATCACATTACTGGATGCAATATATTATAGTCCAAAATTTTAACCAGTCCATATTATTAGCTCCTGAGCTTCTATATCTTTTAGCCGAAAGTTTTATAGTTTCATTTTGATTTCTGTTAGACTTTTATATTCACAATAATATATCTTAGATTCTAAGCATTATACATTTATATTTCCAAGTATACCTTACATTCTAAATATTATACCTTTATATTCACAATAATATATCTTTTATCTTAAATCATGATTTTTTCTGCGATAAGATGTCAATCCATACCTAGCAAATTAGACTAATCAAGAAATTTCTCCGTAAAAAAGATACAGTATACCTTTATATCACAATAATATACATTAGATTATAAACATTATATTTTACATTTTCAATAATATACCTTATATGAGAAATTCCATGGGAGTCATAAGGAGCTACAAAATTTTTTTTTTTTTGCCAGTAAAATATAATTCCAAATATTCCATTTATATTACTAAAGAATTAATTAGAGGCATGCTCATATCATTTTTCTCTAGAATTTTGCATATATAATAATGACATATAGATAATTGAAAACTTATAATCCAACTAATTGAGTGCATTTGTTAATTGAAGGATTGTAATCTCAAATCACATTAGTATTTTTTTTATTTAATTAATAAATATATATGCATAATTTGTCTGCTGCTCTCAGAAAATATTGTCAGATAAATAAAAATATTGAAGAAATAAGGAACATAACAGATATTTTTCACATGAGAAGCTTGAAAAATATATCTTCCAATGTTACCTTATCAACAAATACTATTCATTTTTTATTGTTCCTGTAATAAATTAATAATATGTCCCATAATTAAATGCAAATGCTTATAGAATTAGTCTACAAAAATGTATTTTTTTATCTTAAAAAATTAATTGATTTAGTTTCGCCCAGTGGCGGGGCGAAACATCTATTTTCTCATTTTTGTCCCACTGAATTAAGCTAAAAAAGCGAAATTGGCAAAAAAAAAAAAAAAAAATTTCACTAGGCGGAACAGTGCCTGTTTCGCCCAGTGGCTGGGCGAAATAGTGTGAACAGTGCCAGTTTCGCTCAATCACTGAGTTTCGCCCAGTGGCTGAGCGAAGCGGCCACTTTTGTAAATATTTTCAAAACTAGACTATTCTCTTAATTATTATATTTTTTTTGGCCACTTCAAAAAAAAAAAGTCTAAATATTATGCCCCATGTTTATAAAATTTATTGAATCCAATTTTGTAAAACATAAGGTTAAATATGTCAAATTTTCTTTTGATTGAATAGGGATAGTTTGCCTATTCTATTTTTAGTGCCGACGGACAATTCTCGAACCCACAATTTTTGATGTAGTGGTTTGCATTTAATCAACTGTGTCATGTACCATTTGACAAATTAAATATATTAACCATTTCATGTTAAAATTATCACCATGCAGATTGTTACCTCTTAATTAACGATGGTTATTGGTTATCAAAAAGATGTTAAACTTCAATATATAAACCTCTCATATCTATCTTTTTCGGATATAATAGAACATTTTGGACATACAATATTTATTCATTATTTTGTGTGTTAACATGACTAAAATATGAATAAAATTTAATTTCTAGCATATTTTAAAATAAAATACTTTTATCTATATATGGTTGCAAATTGATTTAGTACTTGAGATACAACCAATGTTTGATATGTTGGTATCCGAAAATTTCTCAAAAGGTTACACAAGTATACTGAATATCTCAAGTGTTTCAAGTTCCAAAAAAAAAAAAAAAAAAGAATATCTCAAGTGTTTCAATACTGGAGGGAAGAAATATCAAATCTTCACAAGCACACGTGTATCAGTGCAGAGTGAAATCGTAAATATGGGCCCTGGTATCAGCAGAATATATTCCACGTGGCGGATGAAGGAGTTGCCGACAGTCGCTTTCATGCTCTGCTTTTTATGATTTACCTTTAGCGCGTAAAAGGTCAGTAGAAGATCTAGTCGACTAAACTCCAAATCATTTCAACAGTCCTGAGTATTGTTTCAAACCAGCCCTTCTTTTCTTTTCTTTTAATTCATAGAAATAGAGTATTATTGGTTTCACTTTCAAAAGTAATTTATAGAAATAGTGTTGTTGTTTTAGTTTCAAAAGGGACCTGATGCGATGGGCTTTCCGATCGTGCAGCGCGACGCGAAAAAATAATAAATAGATGTGATAAACAGTATATAAAATTAAATAAGTAGTATATATTATTTATTTTTTAGAGACAGTAAACAGTATATACGTAAAAATACTGAAAACAGTGTATAAAGAATAAAAAAATATAATGAAATGCGGAAAAAACAGTATACTGTCGTGTTTTGGGCATGCTCAAAACCGTCACGTTTTCAAATTTCCCTTTACAAAAATAATATTTTGGTCTTCTAAACTAAATCGATAATTATGAATATATGCTAATTATGAGTCTCTGATAAGAAAATATAAGTTTTTTTTTCGGAATTTGAAGTATATGTTTTCACAATGAACAACCATAAAGGGATAAACTAAAAAAAAAAAAATTAGCTTAGCCTAGTGTTAATGGTATCAATCTCACATTTTCATAGGTGAGGGGTTCGAATCCCGCGTCTATCAGAATTGATTTAAAAATTTATGTGAGAACATATGAGTCTATCTAAAGAAAACAAGCAAATGATCGCTTATAGTTCTCCTTCAAAAAAATACAATTTTGTTGAATTAATAAAATTATATATTTCTGCAAATTAAAGAAAAAGAAGGGTCATACTGAGAAAAGTAGTCTGAAGAATTAATTAACAAGTTCAACATGCCATCACTTAACCATTTTGACATTGTACAAAATTAGTCATAGCACTTAATATGGTGTTAATTAGCTTGAATTTTTTTTTACAGAGATATTTACATTGCACATATTACTATCATGTCTACTTTGCTATATTAGAAAATGAATAAAGTAGTTAATTAAACATTTCTCAAAGTGATGTAATAATATATTCTTATTAGTTTTGAGGAGAATTTGAGGGCCAAAAGAATTAAAAATAGAAGCAGCACTTTCGATTTATGAGTTGTTAAAAGAAAGTCAAATATATCATTATTGTAATAATTTAGCTAAAATTCCAATTAAAGGTCATTTTCAAACTTAATTTCACACTTCTGTGAAGTGTTCCTTCTTTTTGTGTACACACATTCACAGGTATTTAACATAAACAAACCAGTTATATGAGGCCGAAATTTCATTAGTTGCTAATAATAACAGGCAAGACCTGGGATCTACTTCTCAAAAATTAGTTGCAAATAATAATAGCATTATTCCTCTAATGACAATGATGCTGATTTGAATTTAATAGTGCAGCCAAATCTTTTCTGCATTGTTATTAATGGTTGTCAAGATCGCTGCTTATTAATTATGGTCTCACCTAACAAGACACCCTTAGCTTGGGTAAAAATATGACATTTCAATATCAAAATGTCTAAATAACACACATTCAATACTAGGGTGGTGAATGGAGGGGGAGATATCTGCCCCGAGTGGGAACTTACCAGAATGGGAGGGGTAATTCTTGATTAATTGACGTTGAATATAGGGATAGAAAGAGAATCTGTGTCCGGTACAGATACAGCTACGGATATGAAAAATGCCGATGTAGACCGTACTCACGGGTATCCAATGCTAAATTACTAATATGTCGAAGTGGCAAACAAGCGAGTTAGGTCAGCATCAGATTAGTTGAATTCAGGTTGGGGTCAATTCATATTGAGTCGTTTGAGTTACCGATCATTCGAATAATAGATGATTTGGTTCCTGGGTCGTTCGGGTTACGAGTAAAGCCTTATGTCATTTGATTCGTGTCACTTCAAGTTTTGGATCACACAAGTTTCAGTCATTATGATTTTCTATCATTCGAGTTAATCAATTTTAGGTTCTGGTCACATATACTGTTAGAACCCAAGTAGTATACTGAACTAGTACAATCAAACATTCTCAACACACACTCGTCTTAAAATGCTTAACCTAGACCGCACTAGTAGTTGCCTCAAAATTTTCTTTTTTATGTGAATATCCAATTTTTTAACTTACATTTCTTAGCGCACTATAATATTTCAAGATCAACATTTTTATTGGTGTTACCATATTATTTTCACATGGTTTATGATATTTATAGGTTTTGAAATAAAAAACAGAAAAAAAGAAATAACTTTTTCTCGTTTTCAAAATCTTATTTATTTTTTGCCATTTGGGTTGAAAAAAATTGAAATAGAGTCATTTATCCAAACATATTTTGTTTTTTCTAGATAAAAAAAACATAAAACATGAAACGAAAACGATACCAAATGAGCCATAAGATACTCACAATCTCTTAAACACTCAAAATAAGACTAATCCCATCCTCTCTCTTAATTTTGTTCTAGAGTTTAAGTTTAACAAATTCCTCTAGTTAAATTTCTAACATTCTCGTCAGAATTAATATGTGGTTCAATCTCGTCTTAGCACACATTTTTGTGCACGGACTTTCTCTCTCTACATATATGTACTTACTGATCTAATACAACCAGACATGCCCAACACCGATGCCTTCAAATTTTGAAGATAATGCCTCACAAACATGTTTTAGTTTGTGCTAGTAATGATCTGCCTCTAACTATATATTTAAGTTACTTTGTAATTTCGTAAATACTCATTGCGAAACTAACCCTCTCATTCCGTCTAAATTTAATTCCATATTGAAACACATCTCTTTCAAATTAAGGGCTGCGAATTATTCTAATAGGCATTTCGAGTCATTTAATTCACTGTCTTCAGATCGCTATGTTAGAAAACCCATAAAATATACTTTGACGTATTTTGCTTATTAAAATAAAATAATCCGACTATTTTTGGGTCATATCCGATGGGTCAATAGAATTTGGGTTATCTACGGTTACAGACTTACAAATCATTCCGGTTTCGAGTCATGGGTTTTTCTGGTTATGTGTCATTCGAGTTTCTGGTCATTGAAGTTTTGGTTCATTCGGTTTCTAATTATCCGGGTTTTGGGTTGTCACTCGGGTTGCTGGATAGGGTTAGATCACTCAGGTTCGGTTTAGGCATATTATTTGGGTCATGTTAGATATTGTCAGCTCTATTTGTAAGCCCCGAACATTCTAGACCATCATTTTTTTATTGTTTTTTACTATGTTTGTACTTTCTAGAATTTGAGATAATTTAAACAATTTGAATGTTAATGCATTGTTCTATGTGTTTTATTGGACAATTTGATATTTTAATTTTTACGGACTGTTTTGGGTAATTTGAACATATGATTTTTTTTTATGTAATTAGAAATGTTAGAATTTTGCATTTGTTTTATATTTGTATAATTGAATTAATTCGTTAATCAATTAAAATATATTTAAATGACACAATATTTAAATGACAACAAGAAAATATACTGATAATAATGTATGGAACTGAGATAATATAAAAAGAAATTGCAACGAAAATCTAATTATATATCTTCTTAGTAACGAAATTTAGGCCCCTCAAACAAATGAACACAAAACTACAAAAAATTATTTGTATTATTATAATAATAAAAGAAATGAAAGGATAGATCTGTTCAAGCTCTCCTAATTTAAAAAAAAGAAAAAAGATAGATCTGAGTCTTCTTTGTATCATTTTAGGATGGATTGTTTCTATTGCATTATGATACATACCAAGCAAAATATAATTTTTTGAGGCATTTCAGTTCTGAGGCTCTAGCATCCGCCTAGCACGACACGGCCACCTCTTCTACTGATAAGCTGATAATTTAACTTCTCAAGTATATCTAAAAATTGGTGAAAGTTTAAGAGACCAAGTTTTTTTTTGAGATGGAATTCATGATTGTGAATTAATAGATTTTACTAAATATGTGCTAAATAATATTATATTTGTCGGGACTCGAGCTTGAAATTTCTTTCAAAGTTCTAAGGTGTCTTACCGTTTGAGCTATTAAGTTTTGAAAGAGACAAAGTTTGCTAACCAAGATGGTAGTAATTAATACACATAAAATGATAAAAGAAAAATATATGCACATTTGTTTCTCATAAATGTTTTCATGTTAACATCAATATCTAAAACAAATTTGGGAAAATAAAATAAATCTAACTACCACATGATGCTAATGAAATATAAATTACTGGTCACGTTTAGGGCAATTCTTTTAATTTATCTTTTGTGAAGATTTTTATCAATATATAACGTATAAGTTATACATATCTTTAGACTAGCTATATATATAAATGGCAACAAGTTGCAGATGACCACCATTACCTAATTTAGATTAGTGGGGATGATTATAATAACTAAGCATACTAATTAATATCATATCACATTTTTCGTGGCAACTTTTGGAGATAGGGTGGCGCTATTTCTAGAGCAAGTTTTTTTCCGTCTAGAGCGTCATTAATTTTTTTCATTAAAATCCAAAAATACCCCTCCATGTATTATGCTATATATTTAATATGTAATTGTTGATTTATTGTGTATCATTTCTTTCCAAATTAATATCAACAAAATAGTAAGAATAATTAATGAAATAATAAAACAAATATATCATCCCTATAACTATACGCCCTATCTCTATTATGGTAATATTGATCATATAAACTATTTCTTATTTGATTGCCTTTATAAAAACAAGAAAATTTTAAAAAGTATATATAAGATAAAATTCTGCTAAATATCTATGTATATAAGTTGCTTATTTATACAACTTCATGCACGATTAATATATCTTTTTTGAATCTATATTAAAAAATAAATATAAATTTTGATATTACATCTTTCCATATATATTATTTAAGCTATGTGCCTTCTTGAATCTAAAAATGAACATAATTATGATATTAGGTTGTGAAGAAGAGCTGTTGTTTCTAGACAATCATTATTTTGTATTTTTTTTTTATATGTTATATTTCGTTTTTTAATCAATTAGAGAAAGTTGTTTCATATAGAATACACAATTATTAATTACCATATTAGAATAAGGGTATTTTTGGTAATCTATTCAATTAATTAGTTATTGCTCTAGACGGAGAAAAGCTTGCTTTAAAAATAGCGCCATCCTTGGAGATATTCTGTAGCCAAGTCAGCTTGGAGACACATGTAGTTTACAAATTTAAATATATATGTAAATATAGTATTTAATATTTATACTAATAGTACTACTACCTATATATAAACATAAAAGCACGAGTTTAGTGTATGAATTGACTAGTATAGAGAAATTTTTTACCCTAATTTGAAATACAGTTATACAAGGTTATTGTTACATAATGATCATAGATGATGATTAGCGAGTTAAATGTATAATTATAGTTCGAATTAGCAAATCAACATCACGAGATTAAATTAATATACTCAAATACATCAGCAGATCAAAGATTGAAATTTAGAATATGGTTGCATTTTAATAATTTGACGACTATTATTAGAAGGTGGTCCTAATTACCAAAAGCAAGATTCCAAATGATTTGTACCGGATTGGTATTTTTCTTTTAAATAATATGCTGGATTAGTGTTGGATAAGAAGACCAAATTTACAAGTTAAATACTATTTTAATGCGCGGGGTTTGATGGGATTCAAGTTCTGGCAAAGCAGACAATTACGATATAAAGTGCCGAGCACATTTTTAACTATTGCAATTTTTACGACGCAATTATGGCGGCTAAATATCTGGGGGGGGGGGGGGGTGGTTAACGCACATGTGGGAAATAATACAGCGCGAACCATACTCGAGAAGAACATCCTTTCAAATATTTGCAAATTTTGCAATTTGGCATGAGCGGTATAATAAAGTGTTCGGAGAAGAAACCAACTCAATCCAAGCCGTCCTCAACTCGGCACAAAAGGAGTTTTCAAGCTGTCATAGATGCAATCAACTCGAAATGTAGAAATAAATTATCAAGAGGCGGACAAGGGAGAAAGAGGAGAAGGGCAACATGGACTTGTGGATTTCGGAACAACTCACGGAGAAAGGACATACACACAGCTTGTATCTACGTCCCAACAAAAAATAAGTCTACATAAAATATATTTATATATGTTTTATTTCAGTTGTAATGGTGTTGTATATTTCTCCTATCTCTTTGTATTTTAGGTGCCATGTCAGGGCATGTTTTTCTTCTTTTCTTTACAACTATATTTTCTAAATTTTCTTTCTATGGATGATCAGGATTGTAACCGGACTTTGATCAATGTTATTTATAATTAATATATTTATTATCCTTTTAAAGAATCCATTGGCATTATGTATTATTAATATTAAAATTTTCTGGAAAGGATTACCCAAATTATATTTTAATTTTAACTAGGTAAAAATAGGGGATAATTACTGTATATAAAATATTTCTTGTAGATCCAATTAGCGTACTGATAAATAGTTTACTTTTTATTAAGAAATTATTTTGTATAGTAATGTCTATAAATTCAATGTACTTGTTTTTATTTTTTGGCAAAATATATTGAATGCAATTTTGTTCCTTTGCCATGTCATATGGGGTATGGCATGGTACTGTATGTCTAGCTGGCACCTAATTTAATTATGAGATATTTATTAATTATTAATCAAAATAAAGTTTCAATTGAATGGGGTTAGGTTCCTTGAATTTACATTCATTAATTTCTATTTTGCCAGTTATCTTGGTATTTGAACTGTACAAGTAGTGTTTCTAATGTTAATTTTGCTCTTTTTACTTTGAACTTTATGAGCTCAAACTAATTTTTCATGTTAATTAAGAATAGTGATTTTGTACTACTAGAGTGTGAAAACGTCATTTTACAAAGTAGAACATAAAAACATTATTTTTATTTGAAGTTCTCAAGTGAGAAAGATTTTTTTTTTAATGAATTGAGGAGGGTTTAAAAAACCTCTGACTCAATGATTTGATTGAAATAAAAGTTCATTAGTACAAAATATTAGTCACTTGAGGATAAATAAAAAAACCACCATAATTACAAAGTCCTAGCCGGAGCGAGATGCTCCTGTACTAACCCTCCACATTTCTTACAAAAAATCCAAGAAGTGACTAAATAAAGAAAAAGTAAATTACAAAAGAAGAAAAAGAAAAAAATAAACTTAGTTTTAATTAAGTATAATTTATTCTTTCACAACAATTAGATTTGCTAGAGCCCGTGCTACGATCTGTCGAGGTTGCGCCTCGACATCTCTAAACAACCTTTGACGTCTTTCTTTTTATAGCTCAAATAAGAAGAATATGAGTGGAGCAATTGCCGTCTCTCCGAACGTTCTCCTTTGTACTAACCCGGTAAAGAAAGAAAAAAAAATTGCTTAATTGAAGTATATGAGGTTTGAAACTATATGCATCAATACTTTATAAAAACATTATTTTTATAAATAAAAAGTTGGAGAGTATTAGAAGCGAGTTCTTGTGATCTGGTGCGCAGGAGGGGGCCAGAAAATACCATTTGGCACATTTGGTAAGTTGGGGCAGAACCTCAGAATACTTTTTAATACAATTTTATTTTAAATGTAACTCCAAAATTGTTCGATTGTCAACCCAAAAATATAACCTAAATGGTTAAATCTTCATTGCACTAGGTTAATTTGTTCTTTATTATGACGAAAATAATATAGCAATCTAAGATTGAATACTCCATCTTAAAATAAAGGAAAATGTGCAAACACGACGTACTGTAGCACGACGCACTGTAGATATACTGTTATTTTTCATTTTATATATTGTTTTCTCATTTTATATACTATTTTGTCATTTAATATACTGTTATTTATTCTTTGTGTATTTCTTATTTTTTTTACTTTTATATACTATTTTCCTATTTTATATATTGTTTTCCCACTTTTATATACTGTTTTCACTTTTTAAATATATACTGTTATTAGAAAATAAATTATATATACTGTTATTGGATCCCGTCGTAAACAATCGTGCTACAGTACGCCGTATTGTAGCAGGTCCTTAAAATAAAATATATATAGATTGTGCAGGAAAATTACCTTACACATTTCCGGAAATTAGCTGTCCTATAGGGGAGAGAGAAAAAATGAAAATGACATTAATTAATATTAGACAGTGAAAATATAAACATACCTGTAATGAAAAATGAAAATGATATTAATACGAAAATTGACATTATAAATATACCTGTACTTTCATTCATGGAGCCACTAAATGCACAGTGATAGAAATGATTACTTAAATATAATTTCTTCACCTCAAATTATTGCACCACAATTTATATAGATGAAGTAACCATATTGAAATCAACCGTAATTAAAACAATGAACAAAACTTTAGACAAATAATGTTGTTGGTTAGTTTTTCAACTATAAGATGCCAAAGAAGTCTTTTTTGTTGGGGAATTTCCGTAAGATTTTTCTTCAAATACTTACATCATAGGATAATTTTTCTTGAAAATAAAGATTTGAAAACATTTTGTCAAAACAATTTTTTTTTTAAAACACTTATTTTGTATGAAAATGAGACATGCAAAACAAAACAAGATGTGTGCTTGAAAGTTTTATTCTTTCAGATATTTTCCTGTGCCATTGCCTTTTTGAATAGCAGTCTTACATAGCTTTTGTACAGATTGAAATGCTAGGGTTTCTGTCCTTTTTTCAAAGACAACTCATTCAATGAGAAAAGCTACATCTTTCATAAGCCAATAGATTTTGATCCTCTCAATTTGTTCAAAACTTTAGTGTTCATTTTATTTTATTCTGCATTTATGATGAATTACTTTTCAGAAATAATCTTAAGATATAGAAAGCCAAATAAATTGGAAATGCACATGGAACTAAAGTCTTTTAAACCAACTCTGGTCAATAATCTGCTCAATAAACCAAGTATTTGTCATTGAAACAAACTATTATGAAAAGCCAAATCCTAAAAAATGATCTTTGCATGGTTGTTAATAAAAAACAAATTTCTTTTTTTATGTAATGGATCCAAGTCTAGCCTGAAATCCAATGATTAAATTAAATATAGGTTTTAAAAGATTTACATGTGGATGTCATTACCAAGAGAATTGACAATACATCATAATAAAAATTCGAACTTTTTAGTTGATACAGCATGGGGAAAATTTATAACATGGAGAAGATAATGTTGAGTCCATTTTACGACCCTAGGAAGACTCGAAGCAGAGTTATTCTTCTTTTTAACACCCCT
This sequence comes from Juncus effusus, assembly GCA_027726005.1. Classification (NCBI taxonomy): domain Eukaryota; kingdom Viridiplantae; phylum Streptophyta; class Magnoliopsida; order Poales; family Juncaceae; genus Juncus; species Juncus effusus. The sequence goes on along the minus strand of CM050893.1, from coordinate 2,540,884 downwards.
TTGGATTAATTTTGTTTCACATATCTTTTTTTTATTATACTTCTTTCTTGTTTGTTGCGTGATTGTTGTTACGGTTAGTAAGAACCGAGTGTTGTATAATATTTTTTCTTATTAATTTACTAATTTTAGTAGGCTCTTTGCTTGCTGATACTCAAAAAAGTAAGAAAGAATATGCAAAAATGACATATTTTGGTTTGAGTTTGTACATATAGTATATTTAAATAATGTGCAATGAAAAATATAATTATTCAACTAAAAATAACCTAAAATATATTTCTAAAATGTCATTTGTAATATTATTATAATATTCTTCGTATAGCATATAAATTGTAATATTGTTATCTTGCTTTTAACAAGTTAATGGACAATTTTGACGAGTCTCATAACTCACCATCCTTGATGGAAATGGAGACGTTGTGGAACCCTTCAAGACTACGTGGAGTGCCTTAATACCAGGTGGTCATTTTCATTTTTCATTTTTTTGAGGGTTTTATTTTTTTTGTCGTTTTGTTTTAAAAAAATAAATTACATTAGGGTTTCATTAATAGTGTATAGTTGATTCGTACAAAAAAATGTTTTACGTTGTAGCTTTTCATCCATGAAAAAGTTTTTATTCCTTCTTTTAATAAAGTACATCGTATATAGAAAAAATCATCCAGAAGTAATACTTGGAGAAACTACCATTTATAGAAGGAAAGTTTCAATTCTGCAGCGCTACATAATATGGTTTATTAACAAAAAAAATCAGGGTGTTTTAAGAAAAGTATATTGTCCAAATTTTTCGCCATATTTTCAAAAAAGATGGGCTGCCAAAATTGGTTCGAAAAATCGCCGATTCCGATTCTGATTCAGCCGATTCGAATCGAAATTTGCAAGCTCCGATTCTCATGATTATTTTTTTTTATGCTTCGGTCGACAATTGCATACTGAGATTCCCTTAAATAAGTTAAAATTTTTAAAATTTTACAAATTAGAACAAATCAAAGAAAAGAAGAAAATCAATTTACAGATTAGACTGCCAGACAAAATAGCATGACTTATCCTATTACATCAACTTCTGAGATTCTCATGATTATATAAAATCATTTTTTTAATATAAATTGATCCAATTTTTTATCCGATTCGACCGATTTCGATCCGATTTAGCTGATTTTAAATAGTTATTCTGAGAAATCGACTCCGAATCCGATTCTGATTTTCCAAGCCTTGCCCGAAACAAGGGGGAATTTTTCAGGTACAAAGAATTGGTGTATTTTGACCAGTCAATGAGTCAATATTTGGATGTTGAACTAGATGCTATCATTAGAGTTTTTGATTTATGTTAGGACCTACTTTTATCGTGTATTAGTATACTACTATATTATTTTATCATCATGGGCACTTTTTTATAGTATTATATCTTTCATCTATATCAATATACCTTTCTCGAGTGTTGATTTGCATAATTATATCTCTTTTGAGTCATAATAAACCTTCTTTTCTTACATGAAAGAAGATTTTTGTTTTTCTTATTTTTGATGCAAATTAAATTTGAATTCACTTAATCTTTACAATAATTACCTTAATTATAATTAAGAGCTTTGATTAAGATTTTTTTTTTTTTTTTTTACCATGGACCAAAATCTTACTCTTTGAAAATTTAACCACTAAACTCCGACAATTATCAATTCTTAGTATGTAAAACAATGATAGCCATCATTTTATTTGTATATCATTATGAGCTCTCGTTGTGACTTGTGAAAATTCTTACCATATTTAGATAGAAAAGTATTTCTTACAACAAATATATAGTACTTTTTTCTTTGGAGAGGAGAACAAAAATGTTCCGGAAGTCATTGTCTTGTAGCATGGGACCGTCTTTTCTTACCAAAAGAAAATGGTGACATTTGAATTATATCCATAAGAAAGCAAAACATCTCCTTACTCCTTAAATGGCTTTGGATTTGGGAAAGCGGAACCGAATGGTCAATGGGTGGAAACTTTGCGAACCTTGTATGGATTTGAGGACTCTAATGACCTGTTAAATAACTCCCAACCCGTCTCCTTCTTTCTCTCTCAATTGGCAGAACTTATGTCAATCTTCACAATCTCAATAGCATATGAGCTAGGTGAAGGATCTAAAATTAATTTCTAGAATGATAGATGGGCCTCGAAGGTACCCTGAAATCATTTTTTCCAATGATATACGAGATTATAAGAGATGATAGCTTGATGGTTGCTCATGATCTTACTGAAGCAATTAATTTTCAACAATTATTAGCGTCCATGGATCAAAGAATCCAGAAAGAGGCACAAGACATTTTTCTCGCAATAACGCTTATCACTCCTACTACCCAAGGAGACAAACCGCGATGGAGATGAAAAATTTCGGGTGAATTCACCACAAAGTCAGCATACAAAATGCTACACTTAGCTCACTCAACCTCTTACTAAAATCCGAAACTATGGAAAATCAAATGCCCGAAGAAAGTCTGATTCTTTTGATGGAAAATGATCTTAGGTCGCCTCATGACCCAAGATAATCACGTCAAAAGGGGATGGCCAAACGAAGGAGAATGTGTGATGTGTACACAACACGCCGAAGAAACGACAACCCATCTATTCCTCCATTGTGACTTTGCATCACAAATTTGGATGCGAAAGGGACTACTTTCGGATGAAGCGACGAACATTGCTGAATTCTGGAGGGAACACGATCTGGGGAAGGATAAAGAGGGAAAACGAGCATGGGGGACGGAATGACTAAGCACGTGCTGGAGCATTTGGAAGACACGGAATCAACTCATCTTTCGACAAAAAGAGGCCATTTCGAGAAGGCATCCTGGTAGAGATCACCGAACAAACGAATAATTGGAAGAACTATTGTTAGGGTTTAGGGGTTATGAGCTTGCTCAATGAGAATTTTAGTTGGGAGCAAAGTCATATTTTTCTTTCTTCCTTGCGCTGTTTGGGACTCTTTCTTAATTCTCATATGTAATTATTCTAAATTTTTTTTTAATTAATAGAATCTCAACGAGGAATTTCGCCTCCTGAAGCTTAAAAAAAAAAATATTGTACTTTTTAGTAATTTTTCATGTACAATAGTAATTTTGTTTTTATTTTGAACAATAAAATTTCGAAATATTCTACTTTTTTGCTTTTTCTCAGCTTGATTTGGCATGAATAGTAAAACTTCAAAATCAATTTTTCTGCTTTTGCTTTTTCTCAGCTTGATTCGCAGCATGGATAATGATTCTTAACTCACAAAGTTCGAAATACAAAAAATATAAATTTTTTTCTTGAAAAAAAATGTAGGAGTTATTTTTGTAATTTTTTTTTTGAATACTTGCTTGAGTTATTTTTGTAATTGTTTTATTTCAACGTTGGTTCCGAAAATGACTCAAAAATATTGCCCTAAGTGTTAATACAATTCAAACTTTCTTGAGGGCATATAGTGAAAAAATCCTTTTATAATTTGAAATATACTGGAAGTTAAAATCAATAAAAAGTCAGTAATAAAATACAAACAAAATACTTACTCTTTTTCGTGATTTTACTCATTGTCAAAGATGTGATATCAAATATCAACATTGTTTAATATATAATAATCAGTGTTTTAAATAGAGGCGCTATAGCGCCGCAATTGCGCGCAATAGCGGGTTTCGACCATAAAACACAATATGCAATGAAAATATAGCTAAAATAGCGTTTTGAGCGCTACGAGCGTTATAGCGCCGCTATAGCGGTCAAATAGCGTTCAAATAGCGGCCGCTATATCATTTAAAGTGTTAGTTTTGTATTTTTTTTTTTTGCTTATTTTGGATAATTAATATTTGTGTGTTTATTTTGGATAATTATGTGATATGTTTAGTTATGAATAATGAATTTTGTATGGTAATTTATGATACATAATTATATTATTTTATTTAATAATTA